>JACXGM010019993.1:0-18073 GCA_016801145.1 Umbra pygmaea | reverse complement strand
TGCTAATTCTTTGAGATAGGAATTTTGGGTTTTCATGAGCTGTATGCCAAAATCATCAGTATTAAAACAATAAATGACCTGAAATATTTCAGTTGGTGTGCAATGAATCTAAAATATATGAAAGTTTAATTTTTATCATTACATTATGGAAAATAATGAACTTCATCACAATATGCTAATTTCTTGAGAAGGACCTGTAGTCATAATTTCTTTCATACAGTAGTACAGGTAAATCTGGATGAATTGGCGTCCTTGTTGAACCGTTGTTGTTTGCTATAATTTCATACTAATTTCTTTATCTTTGGAAGTTCATAATAGCCCTTTGGTGAAGAGTGTCAAGTCTCACCTTCCAGCGATGCATGCAACAATGAGGTCTATTCCTGGACCAGATCTCCTAGCAGTTATGGCCCTCAGGCACTATTGATGGGACAGTGCTCCACTGAATGCAAAGAAATGTTCAAATGAATTATCCTCATTAAAACTCATCCACATCCTGATGAGTTTTATTCAGACTGTCCTCTACTTCCTGAAACCCCCCTCAGTGGTTCTATAAAAGCCCAGTTTGGTAAATGAGTTCTAGTCATCTTACCTCAGGGGTTCTACGGTAGCTGGTATTATTAATAAGGTTCTAAGACAGGCAAAGTTAGGGGTGAAATACTCTTACTGTGATTATTTTTGCCTGCAAGGTACTTTGGTACTCAGGGATGATTGCCTCTTCAATCGTTTCTATTTGGTGTCCATATTATAAAGGTTGAAATACAGTGAATTTATGGACAGAAATCCAATAGCAATAATTTGGAATTGGTCCAACAGTTATTTCCATTATTTCTAGCTGAGAGTGAAACGTCTAGAAATAAAATTTGTACACCTTTGTATGTATAAATTGGTTATAGATTATCATTGTTTTCCACAATGTAGTTATGTGACATAACTAACCGACGCTCCTGTAAATTTTTCCTGCAGTAATAGTTGTTGATGTTATCGTTAATTGGGAAACAACAGGAAGTGTACAGATGTGGAAATAGAGATTAGTTATTTTCTTTCATTACATTGCAATACAGCATGTTTGATTGATTTCATATGGAGCTCAGTGAATAACTCAGCAGCCCACTTATACAGTACAGTAGAGTACAGTATGTCCCGGAGGACATTAGCAGTGTTTGTCATTTCACAAAAATACATGCTTTTTTCAGTGTTGGCAGAAAGCAGTTAGTATTCATGTATCAGATGCAGATGACAATGCTGATAGATCTCAGGCGTTTTATGACTGTTACCATTTATGTTTTACTGCTTCTTTGTTCAATCACAACAAACTGTGTTTCTAATGACATATTCATCGATATGTTATTTTGCGTGTCCACAAGAATGCATCTGTTATCGCTCAAATGAATTTAGTCAGAGTGGCGGCTCCATAGGAGACTCTGAAGAAAGTGTAGGATAGTTTCGCCTCACTGCATTCATCAATGTACTTTGTCCACTTTCTCCTCCCCATCTAACAGCATTTTTCACTTTCAAAACCATTATGGCTCTGGGTCTTTTATCATTGAAAACGAAACCAAAGCATATACTTATCTCAAGCCTTGTCCATAGACTGCTGAAAGAGTAACCAGTACTGTATGTAATTTGTTTGGACTACATCATTTTAATATTATCATACCTCTCTCTAGTACACGAGCTGACACAAAACTATATACACAGTAGGTTTCCTGGGTTCATGGACCTCATACAGTAAGCTGTGACTAGAGAAGTCTATAGTAGTTTACCTGTTGTGCTGTGACTAGCAGTTGAAAAGAACTATGAATAACCATCTGCATCCTTACTGGATTTCTGAATACTGTATCTTTAATGAATGTACTCAGGCTAATTTAATGATAAAGTAATTTTAAGCACACATTAATTACATGGTTGCTCTTCACAACTTGACATCCAATTGCCTGAGAGGGTAAAAAATGAAAGACTGTCAATATACTCTATCGTGCTGTAAGCTTAATGGTCTATGAAGTTTGTGACATTCATGTCTATTTAACAGCTTTGTTTGTGTCAGTGAGTTGTTTTTATGAATGTAATTAGTATTTAACAATGTGATATGTAGATTTATTTGTGGCAGTGTGCTTCACCATGGAACAAATACTTTAATATGGTTGCAAATGTGCCTGCGTACAATGAAATCTACAGCTTTTGTCTGTTTTCATTTGACAATCTAGGCTATACTTTCTATGTCTGCTCAGTGGAAGGAAGTTCAAAAGCTCTTAAAGCCTTTGGTCGGGTATGTTACACCTACTCCAGCAACATCAACACTTTTAATATACCCAAATGTAAGCTACAAAAAACACTCAAAGATAAAATCAAGTCAACTTATACAGTCCTGAATGATTCTATATCGTTTGTTCCATTAAAATTGTCTCGCTGTTCGTCAAGCGGAACTATAAACCATTGGTCGATTATGTCCGAAGGTGTAGCGGGGCAGAAAGTGCTATGGCAGAACAAAGGAAGTTGCTTTAATATATGCATATATCAGGTGCTGAACACTTATTAAGAGGAAAGGTGTTCCCCAAGGAGCTGTACTGGGTACAACTTGCCAAATGGCTTTCATTACCACATGAACATAGATTTATCTAACATCCCTGGCTCTATTGTATTCAGTGATCTCACTTCCTGCATTGATACCTATTCTGTCTTTATTCACCCTCTGTGTTAAGAACATGTGATAACGCATGTTTCACATGAGTCACATGTTACTGGCTGACACAAAACTGTATAAACAGTAGGTTCCCTGGGTTCATGGATCACACAGTAAGCTGTTGTGTATCTACAGTAGTTCACCTTTTGTGCTGTGACTAGAAGTAGAAAATAATAACTACACATATAATATTATTACACATTTAATTTGTATTGTATATGGAAATCATCCACCTTTTTTTCCCTGATTAAATGCATTTAAAAAAGTTACACTGTTGGGCTTTTTGAAGAACTAAAAAATAACCATCTGCATCCTTACTGACTTATAGAATACTGTGTCATTAAAGAGTGTATATAGGTTAATTAAATGATAAAGTAATTTTAAGCAACATGGTTGCTTTTCACAACTTGACATCCATTTGCCTGAAAGGCAAACATCTGATTGCCTGAGAGATATTTTCAAAATGCTTTCATTGCTACATATTCCATATGTAGCTCTATCGTATTTATGGATATCACTTCCTGCAATTATACCTTTTTGTCTTTATTTACCCTCTGTGTTAAAAACTTTTGATAATGCATTGGTTTCACATGAATCATGTTATGACTTGGTGAATATGACACTTGCGTAGTGTGTATTATTAGTTCTTAACAAATTTGACTCATTTACAGTGGCAAAATATGTTGTGCTTTATTATTTATCAGATAAGGTTTTGATTCCTCTCATGAATTCCTTTTGAAATTGTTTATGCACATTGATAAAGCAACATATTTGGAACATCCATTAAGCATAAATGTTTTCTTTTCATCTTAGAGTGTTTTTTTCTTACCCTCTGCAGAATTGAGCAACTTGTTACAAACCTTTTTATTTCTTCTACACTAAATGTATTTGAAATAATTTTTTTCTTTTACTTTCACAGTGAAAGCAGAATGACTTTTTTGGGGAGACTTAGCAAAAAGTATTTAATCAAAGCATGAATAGCTACAGAATGTACAGTAAAAGGAAATGCTAAACTGAACACAAACATATACGTTTGAAAAGAAGATGCCATTTGAAATAAATATTTAAACCTCATTTTAGAATAAATACACTTCTTCAAAAGACACTGAACAGAGCTTACCCTTGATTTTGTACAACTAATCTATGTAGGGCCTGATAAAACATCCAACTTAAAAAATGTAATTGTGTTTATTTTCAAAACCACCAAAAAAGCCAGAATATTTCCATTCATAGTAAAGATATAATCACAAAAGATTTGATTTTTTTCTTATTATTTCACAATTCAATGATCAAAACTGAATTAGTCCTCAAGATAATTTATTGTACAATAGGCTACAATGAAAAATGCATCATGTCACGTCATGCAGAAGAGATGTTTGCTAGCTGGTTACGTACTTGACGGACAGTTGCAGGGATGTGGGGAAACGAGAATGCCAAAGCATGCCAAAACACCTGTTTACCTGTGATTGGATGTTCCTTTAAGGTTTTGATCATTTTATCAGAACTGCTATTGCATTACAGCTTATTGCATAGGGGGCTGCTGTTTTGGTGGCAAAAGGGAATTATATGTGAATATATTGCAAATTCATGGTTAGGATTAAGATAATGCATTAATACTAGCAAGGGAAATGATGACATAGAGAAAGAATAATAGCCTGTTTGACTTTTTGGGGGCTCATCAAAATTCTAAAAGTCCAACAGCTAACATCCCTTCCACATGGGCGAAAGCTGGTTTCTGTTTAGAGGGGTTAGTTTGTCACATTCCTCCAAATATTACAGTTAGACTGTGTCTAACATTAGCTAGCTACTAAGCATTTGCATGTCATACATACAGACAATATGATTTACATATAAACAACATGGCTTGGCTACTTCAATCTTCCCAAACACCTGTCAAATGCTATGGTCTTCTGCCAAATAAGTCTGTGTTATTTGGTTCACTTTCAGGTGCTTGAGACATATTTTTAAAGGTGTGTCCGATAGAGCCCCACAGCAAACCATACCCTGTCTTACTGCTGTTGAGAATGAGTTTAATTAAATGATAAAGTAAACACTTTAGTAATGGGCATTCACTTCCATTAATGAGATAGTATTAGCATTATTGTTTTATTCTGTGTTGTTACAGCATTCAATCCTGGGCACTTTAAGACACTTTAAGTGTGTTGGATGAGAGACAGGTGGTCAGGGATAGAAAGAGGAGAGTGGGCTGTGAATACAGGATTTATTTTAGAGCGCAAGAAGGGGAAACCATAAACTGCATTGTATACAAAAACAAAAAGCAGGGAGCACAACAACTCTATTGTTTCATAATGTGTTAAAAATGAAAAGAGTCAGAGGTTTATACTGGATTTGTAGTGTTAGTGGTAGACAATAGAAATGGCCTCATCTGTAATTTTGCATTAGAGGAAGCCCACTGTCCAGGCTGTTTGCTACCTCCTCACACCCTGGTGCTAATGTGCTCCGCTGAGAGCCGCGGTATGTCCAGCTACCTCCGAGCCTCTTCCGAATGCATCACAAGGCTCCCTCTCGATTTATAGTGGCACCCCTGATTGATTGGCTTTTGTCTTAGTGATTAGAGGTGGCCCGTGTCTCCTCCAAACCAGAAGAAAAAGACAAACCCCAAGCTTTGGTGAAGCCCAGAGGATAAACCTCCATTTCAATCAGCAGTTGTAGAGATGAAGTGGTCACTTCTTTTTCAGTAATCAGACAGGATCCTGGTTTTTATACGTCAGTAATGAGGTTCTCTCAAGCTCATATCAGGAGGGTAAAATTAAGGTGCAAAATAGAATCACCAAACACACGTAACTCAAAAAGAACATTCACATGTGTGTATACAGTATATATATACTATACAGTTTCTCATACGTTTCCACACCCTGGCAGAAATTGTGAAATTTCAACATTGATTTTGACAAAATGATTGAATCTGACTGTTATGTAAGGATAGTGATCATATGAAGCTTTTTATTATCACATTGTTGTTTGCCTCCTTTGTAAACCATACTAATAAAAGAAATCACCCAAATGGCCCTGATCAAAAGTTTACATACCCTTCAATGTTTGGCCTTGTTACAGACACACAAGTTGACACACAGTTTAAAATGGCAATTAAAGTTTAATTTCCCACACCTGTGGCATTTTAAATTGCCATTAGTGTCATTGTATAAATAGTCAATGAGTTGTTAGCTCTCACGTGGATGCACTGAACAGGCTAGATACTGATCCAAGGGATGCAGAAAAGAACTGTTGAAAGACCAGTGTAATAAGGTACTGGAACTGCATAAAGTTGGAAAATGATATAAAAAGATATCCAAAGCTTTGCAAATGCCAGTTAGTACTGTTCAATCTCTTATTAACAAGTGGAAGTTTCAGGGATCTCATGATACCAAGCCAAGGTCCGGTAGACCAAGAAAGATTTTAGCCAAAACTGCCAGAAGAATTGTTTGGGATACAAAGAAAAACCTGCAGCTAACCTCAGGATATATACAGGCTGTAAAAAGACAGTGTGGTTGTTTCAAGGAGCACTATATGGCGATACTTGAACCAAACGAGCTGCATAGTCAAGTCTCCAAAAATAAGCCCTTACTGCGCCAGGTTCACAAAAAAGCCTGGTTACAGTATTCCACACTGACATAGCTCACAGCTTTTGGCACACTCTAATTTGGAGTGACAAGTCCAAAATAGAGCTTTATGGTCACAACCATAAACACTATTTTTGGAGAGGGGTTATCAAGGCCTATAGTGAAAAGAATACCATCCCCACTGTGAAGCATGGTGGTGGCTTACTGATGTTTTGGGGGGGTGTGAGCACTAAGAGCACAGGGAACCTTGTGATAAATTATGGCAAAATTAATGTAGCATGTTATCGGACAATACTGTCAGACTATTTGCATTCTTCTGCACGAAAGCTGCTCATAAGACACACTTGGACTTTCCAGCATGACAATGACCCTAAGCACAAGGCCAAGTTGACTCTCCAGTGGTTACAGCAGAAAAAGGTGAAGGTTCGGGAGTGGTTCTCCTGACCTTAAAATCATCAAGCCACTCTAGGGAGATCTCAAACATGCAGTTCATGCAAGACAACCAAAGAATTCGCATGACCTGGAGGCATTTTGCCAAGACGAATGGGGCGCTATACCACCTGCATGAATTCGGGGCCTCCTAGACAACTATTACAAAACGACTATGCGCTGTCATTGATGCTAAAGGGAGCAAAGCACCATAGTGTTCCCAGGGTATGCAGACTTTTCAACAAGGGTCATTTCATTATTTTGTTTTGTTTAATGATTGTATCGTTCTGTTATGACTTACAGTTGAATATGAATCCCATGAGAAATAAAACTAATTGTTTTTTCTGCTCACTCATGTTTTCATAAAAAATAGTACATCTCGCTACCTCTCACACTACGTAATACCTCATCCATGGCTATATTCAAGACCCAGTTAAAAACAAATCTATTTAACATGCATTTTGTATGATGTGATTATTTGTATCCATTTAACTGTAATGTATGTCTGAGTGTCTGGGTGTTTTTTAATGTATAATGTAAAGCCGCCTTGAGCTATGGAAAGGCGCTATATAATAAAACTTCTTCTTCTTCTACATCTATTACCAATTCTCCAGGGGTATGCAAACTTTTGAGCACAACTGTGTAGATGGAGAGGTAGAGAGATAGAGATAAAAAGGTATATTGACAGTATAGGGCTTATAATTTTTAGATATTTTGCCAGATGAAGATTTACAGACTACTGAGAAATTCTTTCTCAGAATTGGGCATATTATTTAGATTTCCTGTTTCATTTTGTCACTGTTATTTCCCTAGTGAATAGGGCCACTCGTGCTTCGCTCAATAATGCCCCCCACCCTAAATGTAAGTATATAATTACTCATGTATGGATAATTGCCTGATAAATCTTCCTCCCTGTGTGCAGCTGCTTGGGTGAGCTGTTTATATTTGTGGTGATAAAAGGAGGCTCAGGAGCTCCATTAATGACTAGGGAAGCCCTCTGACTCCAACAATAGCCTGAGGTTTGTCTCTCTTTTTCAGGCAGCTTCTCTCAACATTGGAAAGGGTCTGTGAAACCACGGCAGCTGAGCTCTCCGGGTCTCTGGGGCTTCATCCAATAACGCCAGGTGTTCCCGTGTGTATAGCCAGAAAAGTGGCTGTATAAGCCAGGTTTGACAGAGAGAAATTATCTGGAAAACTAATTCTAGGGGTTACGATTCACCAATGGCTTTTATTTCTGTTGAGCCGTATACATGCGGTGTGAAAGCGCTGCATGTTTAATTAATTGCATAGCATGTTTTTGTGTTGTTTACCCCTCTAATCCAGGCGGCAGTCTGGTTTTGTGCCGCCATATGGGCTCACTTCAGGGCTCTCTAGGCTGCCTCCATTACTAGGTGGTGAGGCTTATACAGCTTTCTATGAGGGCTCCTCAATGCCATGGAAATGCTGACGGCTGCTAATTAGCATCATTTATTTTCTTTGTGCCTTTCGCTGTTCTGCAGAAACATGTTCACAATGCTTCGATTCTGGTACCTGATTGGTGTCACGTTAGCTAAGAAGGCGCATTGATAAGACAGCTTTGCTGTTTGGTAAGGGGTGTGTCAGAGGTACTGATGTAATGTTGATCTCTCTGTATTCCTTTTGCCCTGAGTGTACTTTTTTTTTCTTATGGTCTTCATTTGATTGGTGAAACAGATGAGAAATCCCTATATTATTTCTTCTATTGCCATTTGCAATGACAACATAGAAACAGGGAGACTGGCCAAGATTAAGAGTTCGAAGATATATGTCAGAAACAGTTCAGCATAAATAAAAGGCAATATATGAACCTGAGGCAAAATAGCCTAAATTACCTTAAGAAAAAACATTTCAAATGAATTACATTTTCAAATAAATATTATTTTATTATTCCTGCTGGATGAAGACCAGATGTTGATGCAGGTCATTTTCGTGGGGATATATGTATCTCCCTGAGCAATAGATTTAATAAACAAATCATTAAAACAAGATCATTACTTGTCATACAATGAAACACGATAAGCTGAGCTCTCCAGCTAGAATATAGACTGAATCATTTCTGTAATTTTGAAACATTAATCATTTTTTTCAGCATGTTTTTGAAGCAAGTTCCCTGAAAATGCTACATTTTATTTAGAATATGTTCTGGGAGCAGTCGATTGTGAGTCATTGTCCGAGCCTAGAGTGACGCTAGGCCCAACGGCTGGCTTTGCTGCCAAAGACATTCAAACAGATTGCATCAAAGAGAAGGGGTCTTCAAGTACATTCTGGGTTCAACTGAACTGTGGACTGACTTCCACAGGAAAGAATTCCTCTGTTGATCGAATTAAATTACATTCATGAAGTTTTGCCCTTCCAGCAAGAAGAATGTTTCACTAAGCACTCAAAGGACAAGGTAATTTAGTTGTGTAATCTGTTTTGATTGTAAAAAAGCTCATCAACAGTCAGTTGAAGCAACACTAGTGAAGAATTCCAATCAGGAACTTGCAAGTGAAAAGACTCCTTAAACACACACAGAGATCTCACTAAATCTTTTCCTATTCATTGGAGGGCAATGCAATTATCCTACAGGACATTTTTTTCTATCCTCTAACTGCAATAAATGGGGTACTGAAAGATAGCTTGGTAAGTTAAATACATTACACAAAGATGATGTTAAGAGTAATATAATAGGATGATCACTAGTTGTAGGTACACATTTGTGTTTTATAGGACATGTAGCTGGTGTTTTTTTACCATTGTGCTGCGTTTACATGATTGATGGAAAATCCCGTCATACCTGTCCGCAATTGAGGTGGCGACGGCAAAAGCAAGGGAGCATGATGATACGCATTGTTATGTTGAAATACAACTGTTGTACAGACACTGATGACGTCCAATCAGATACGACAATTGATCGGGGGAAATGGCACAATAAAAAAAATGGGGTTAAACAGGTCACCCCAAGGAACTGTAATGTACACCTTTAAAGGCAGAGTGATGAATAAAGAGAAGGATTTATGGTACCTTGCTGTGGCATCAACCAGAGTGCCATGTCGTCTCTTCCTGCCCAAAACCTTTTTCCCTCTAGTAGCAATAGGTGATTGCTGGAAATATCCATGTGTTACCAGAAGTTATCAATGCGAAACTTAGTGTCGTAAAAGAACTGAGGTAGTTTTACGATGGCATGGAGGTAGGATATAGGTGGACGAACGAGTTGAAGAATAAAGCATCACGCCAATGTCAGTCTCCTTATTACACATTGAACAAAACGTAACACCTCTAACACAAATCTTAGGATAAGGAACCAGTTAAAGGTACAGTACACTGTGTAGAATTCCGCGGAGTGAAAACAGAACTACTTTCTCTTTCAGTGCGCAGCTTCCAAACGCTGTAGAATATTCATTTCAATACATTTAAAAAGTCATATAAAAGTCAGCCGTGCAATGTATAAGTAGAAGATTATATACATTTTGTCGATGACTAAGTGCATTGTTTTCTCTCAATTTTCCTTACAGATCAGCATATTGGAGCGACAAATATTTGACTTCCTTGGGTACCAATGGGCTCCAATCCTGACCAACTTTGTGCACGTCATCACCGTCATCTTGGGCCTCTTTGGTACTGTACAGTTCAGACCAAGATACGTTACTGGGGTGAGTTATGTTATCTTTGATTTCCTATCAGTTTTATATATTAATTGCTTTTATTTGACATTTATACTCACTCTACCGGATAATAATTGTGGCTATTTGATAAACCTCATATCCAGGGCCGTCACCAGACCCATGCTTCTGGGGATTTAACCCGGGTGTTTTTTCGTCAGCCCCCAGTGTTTTGCGAGCTGACAGACACAGCGACGGAATCAACATTTGCTAGGCAAACTGACAAGTGCTTTGTGAATTTTGACTTCTGAATGTGCTGTGTTTCAATTGCATGGGATAGCAGGAATGATCACCACATCCATTAATGAATCTGGACATGGAACTGCTTTAGGGAACTTGAAACTAGTAGGTAGAGTCAAATTTGGTTTCTATAAATCAGTTTTGGTTCATCCCAATAATAACGGTGCGCGCAGGAGAATATAACTTTGTTCATTCTTCTAGAGGACAATCAACAGAATAACAAGAACCTGCAGTGGCTAATGAGTTCTAGAAATCATATTGATTTCTGATATCGGGACAGTACAATATTCCATAACCATATGGACATTCATTTCTGATATATGGGATATAATCATGTAAATGACTGCAAATCCACTACTGTATGTCTAGTAGGCCTGGCAAACTCGATTCATTTTAAGGATTCGGGTTATTCTGAGTCACTCACTAAACTGATCTGATCTGAGTCACCTGAGTCACCTGAGTCACCTGAGTCACCTGAGTCACCTGAGTCACCTGAGTCACCTGAGTCACCTGAGTCACCTGAGTCACCTGAGTCCCCTGAGTCCCCTGAGTCCCCTGAGTCACCTGAGTCAGTATTGCTAAATCTCCAAGGAAACTCAGTCCTAGCCCATTCTCTCCAACCACTAACATATATAGTAGGAGGTTCTGTGGGTTCACACGGTGCAGACTCACTATTCCAGAGTTTAGTCACAAACATTTATTTTAAAAAAGGCACACATGAAAAAATAAACTCTACATTTAGCCATGCATAGGCAATGTCATAATAATAGATGGAAAAAATACAAAATGTGCAAATTACTAGAACAATAATACAACAAAAATAAATATAACATCCATCCATCCATTTTCGTCCGCTTATCGGGGATCGGGTCGCGGGGGCTGCAGCTCCAGCAGGGGACCCCAAACGTCCTTTTCCCGAGCCACATTAACCAGCTCCGACTGGGGGATCCCGTTATATATATAAATATAACAATAAAATATATTAAATACAAAAACAACAATCAAATGGAACAAACATGCAAAATGTGCAAATAATAAATGCTAAGAGAAAACTACATAACTATTTACATTATAGTAGTGCTTTTGTTGTGGATTTGCTTTACCCTGACTCGAGGAGAGACTTCACTCACTTGTCTGATACAGATCCACTCATGACAACGTAGCTGGCTGATTGGCACGATTGACTGACTCATAAAAGATCTCATTAGTCCTCGACAACTCATGGTCTTCGAGGCGAGCCAAGCTTGCAATGTTTCAGTCGTGCCTTGTCATCAGAAACGTGCACTTCATCTAATTTGCGGTGACCTAGGTAAAGTTGGTTGGATATTCGATATTTGACATTCAACAGATATTCGATATTCAACAGATCAGTCCTGTTTTCCCGGACTCAGCCACACTATAGCCCAGTGTATCGGACGACGTACACAGCGGTCTGCTTATGGTTAGGGACCGTCAATAAATTACATGTCTCACAGATATTAATTAAATAGCTTTTTAATCATGAGGCTTAGAAACCGCAAACCTGCATGTTCCACTTCCTTTGGTCAGCCTTTAGATTCCTTTATAGGGTAAGGTGGGGTGACTTGCACCTGGGGGTAACTGCCCCCCCCTTTATTTCACATAATGCCCACAACATGTCAACAAATTAATCCCTAACACTTTCCCGGGCTGGCACTGATCATGCACAACTAAAATTATCCTTTGTCTAATCACAATTTTTGTAGATTATCCCACAAAATTATTTTGAGGTAAATTTATCAAATGTTTTCATGTTGTGAAAACATTGTAGATATATTTTAATGAATATATGTGTTTGTTTCTGATGATAGTTCAATCTATAAAATAATCAATAATAGGGCCGCTCCTACAATTAAAGGAGTGTGTGTCATTGTGTCATTATGTTAATGGCTGTGTTTTTGCATTTAGACAATGACAAGCCTGGTTAGAACTGGCTAGTGCTAATCTTAGGTAGAGGAAGAGGGATGATGAGAAAAGCTGAGTCTGCAGCAGTACTTACAGCCTGGCTAATAGGGCAACTAGCCACCCCCCATTTAAATAAACAACAACATTAAATCTAATAACTTCTGTAATTGAAGTGTGAACTCTAGATATTTATTTCCCTTTTTAATGAATTTGCCTAAAATTGGCTATGATATACATCTAAATAAATCTAAAATGTGCCTTTTTGTGTCTGCAATTAGAAATTGTTTTTAGGTGGGCCAGTTACCCCACTGGGGCAGGGGCAGTTTATTGAAATATTCAATAGCTTTTTTGTTGAATGATTTCAATCTATGTTCAGATTTTTCACAGAGGACACCCACATGTTGCACAGCTGTTGGAATTTCCCAAAAAGTATAGAATTTGCTTAGAAAATAAGTGTAGAAAGCGTTTTTAAATTGAAAATATTTATTGCATTTTGTTGAACGACTTAGAAACCTCAATCTACATTTAAATTGTTCAGAGTGGACACTTACATGTTGTATATGCTACAATTAATAAAACTATGAATTTTGTATTTGTTTCCGGTATTTCTACTAATAAATAAAATGTTTGCTTTATGTTGTTATTTGCATAATGTGGTTTAAGTACCTTACACCTTTGTTCCGTACATTGCGTTAGAAAAATGAACAAATTGCGACATCCGTTATAAGGTATGTACAGAACGTGGGTGAGTATCCCAAATTTTTTTCTAAATTGTTCACTTGACACTGCAGTTGTGCGCTGTGAAAGCACAGGATAAATTTCAGTCTCCTTTTAAAAAATAAAACATATGATAGAAATAATATAGATTTCATTTTTTAAGGGAATTTATCTATTTAAGTACCATCTTATGCATTTTTTCTTCGTATTGCCATAATAAAGACATCTGAAAACTCTAATTTTTAACTGTATATATTTTCTTAAGTAACCTACCTCATCTTTCTGAGCATTAGTCTGATACAGCTGTGGCATTCGAAGAACACAAATGAAATGTAATTGTAGCATAAAATGTTAATATAGTATCGTTTGAATGAAAATATAACAAAATAGATTGGTAGATATTGAATGCTAGCTAGCATTTGTAGCTAGTTTACAGTGACGCATGCTACATAATGTACAAGCATCTATGAAAAGCACCCTCACAGTACTAAGGGGAATTTGAATTGTGAATGCTAAAGCTAATCAGTAGGTACAGAAAATTAAATACATAATTCCCTCCCAATTCCCACTGATCCTGCCTTGTTGGCAACTCCGCAACTCCTTAGACAGATGCGTGATGGTGAGGGGCGCTCACATGGTTAATCTAACCACATGTTGCCGGGCCGGCTGATTCTTTTCACACTGCTCATCCAACATGGAAGCTTTTAGTCAGATCATGTACGCAATGATTATGCTCACCAACTATAATTCCATGATCGTCATGGCTCAGGCCGCGTCAGGTGCCAATCAGGACCTGAATTAGACTGATGTGTGCAGTTCTCCTGGACAATGACATCATATTCCACCAATTGTCTGTCTGGTATTCTGTTCACTATCCTTCATTCATTAAGTAGATTATTTAGTTCCTGTGTTTTTTCTGTGTCATTGTCGTTAGTGTTCCCTGTAGGTCTGAATATTGCTGTTTGCCTGGATAAGGAGTAATCCGTAGTGATGGGCAAAACGAGGCTATTCTAAAACACAGAGACAATTTGCCTTTGGCTAAGCCACACCCTAGAATGTAGATTGACCAATCACAGCACAGCCAAGAACGAGCTACCACAGAGGTCCGACACTTTTTCACAGCGCTCCATTGACTTTAACACAGGCGTCTCATATTTTTGGTCTCGGCAGGCTATTACCGTCGTAGTTTTATCAAAAATATGGTTAAACGTTGTGCCTGGGGCATGTCTAACACAGATACGCGTTTATATTGACATTGGAGGGGGATGTCCGTTTTTTCCCTTCCCAAAACCGAAGTCTCAGCTAACGTTAACGTTACCTAGCATACCGGTTGTTGATACGCTAGCACACGCTGCTAATAAATACAATGTTATACTTGCGTAGTCCGTTTGCGTTGTAATAACGATTATAGAAGTGAATAGAGACCTACCCAGCTTTGCATTAACAGTGTTGCTCCTTGATATTGTTAGTCCCAGCATCCGTCTCGATTAGTAGACATTTTTTGACTGTGTGACCGGTATGCTTTTGCCTCTATTTGGATGCCTTGTTGTTCCTTGCGTTTCACCTGTATGTCTTGAATATAGCCTTTGAACGCATATTGCAGCCCCTTTTGCCTACTTCTATCAGGCACTTTATTTGCTGCTTTATAAAAGTTTGATAAAATTTCAGCAGGAAGAGCTGTCACAGCATAAGCCATGTTGATACCAAAGCAGAGCCCAGATGAAGTTGTCGGACGTAGCGACAGTAACTAAAGGGGGCGGGGCTTAGCCAAAGGTGAATTGAAACATTTGAGTCAAGGCTTTTGAAACGCTTGAAACCTTTACTCGACAGTGACATCTGCTGGAAACTTCAATTATGGCACACAACAGTGTTAAGGTTAATCACAACATGGTTAGACAGACGATTCTGTGGCCAGACTGAACGATTCCCATCCTTCAATCACAAATTGCATAGTTCCGAAACGGGTTGATAATTGTGATTTGTCAACACTGTGGGTTATTGAATGAATTAGAACTGTTTGAGACAATAAACATTTTCCTAACATAATGTCATACAATCATCTTGATTTGGAGTGTTTTCAAAACATCTAACTTATGTGAACTTCTTTGATAAGACTGGGAATAAAACTCTTCAGGCAAAATATGTCTCAAGTGTTCCTAAAGTGTGAAATTGCTATTGTGCTTCTGAGTGAGTGGATTTGCAGTGACTGCTTTTCTGTTGTTGGTACTCATAATGGTGCAATTGTAGTGCAGTACATTGATATTTAATGGATTTGTGTTGTTATGAATTAGTGCTTGTGCAATAACTTCTGAGGGGGAAGGTATTGTTTTTACAGTTTTTATTTAGAAACAATATTTTTTCCACATTGCCAGGGCTTAGGCGATTCCTTTTTTTGTCTACCACCTGGACAGCCTTTGAAAAAATTATATTTTGTTTTTGATGCCTAATTTTGTACCCGATATGTCAGTGTCTTTTGACAAGTGCGACACCGGTATTGTTCAATATCATGATGGTGTTTCGACACTTTTTGTCATGTGACCAGAAGTGCTTTTGAAACTCATCTCGATACGTTGATCTGATGCAGTGATGTGTCAAAAACATTGAAACAGTTTCAACACTTGAGTGTCAAGCGGTCCATCACTAGTAATTCGTCCTGAGAAGGTTTAAATCTACTTATATCCAGCGATTACTTATCCATGTTAGTACTATGTTAGTGTAGTAGGTTTAAATCTATCTTTACCCAGCTCTTACTATTCTGTGCCTGTACCATGTTATGTACTGTAAGTAATTGCTGCAATATTAGGCGTAGAGGTTTGTTGTTTTCGTTTGGGCATTACAGTTGCCGGTTTTACTACAGTGGTTCGATGTTGGCTTTGTTTGTTTATTTCATTCTGCACATTCCATGATAAATTGACGAATGTTAATTCCTGTTATGGACTCCTGCGTTCTCTCCACCACACTCCAACCATTAGATTGATTGATTTTACCAGCACCCGATTTGCACAAAGGAGTTGCTGGAGAGGGACATGGCAAGATGGATCATTTGGCTTATCTGTCCCAAATCCCGGGCAGTGCTGTGCAAATTTGCGCTTCCTCGTGCTGGAGGTCCGGGGAAAGCCAGAGAACCCATACTCAGGTTCGAAGCACTGAAGATCATGACATAGACTATCCTGCAATGCAGTGTTTTACCACACTGCACACCCAGAGCTTTATAAAATGTTAACAGAAATGTTGTTTTTAAAACATCTACCGAGCTACACTTTGATACATAGAGCTCTGCAGCTCACAAAATAACCTACTAGGGTGTTTTGAGGCATTTATTTATGCTTTCCGTGTGCCAGGTTGGATTAAGAATGATGAAGTATTACTCTAAAACAATTTATATTTCAAAATAAGAATCTTCTGGTATTATCACGACATTTAGATGAAAGTACATATTCGGAACCCACATTTCCAAAAAGTCTTATTTGCTACAGTATGTAGTGTGTTTTAATTTTTTTCATAATGACACCCACTTTTGGGTCCTGCACCTATTATGATTTCAAGACCAAGTCTATGTTCCACACATTATGGCAACACGGTAAGCACAAACACACATTAATTTGTTAGTCTCTCTTGCCTAAAAGGAAATGCCTTGTTGTGACAACCTTTCACTCAAAGCCTACATTATGGAAATTTTAACCCCAGGTTCTGCTAGTTTCTGAGCTCAGGTAGGATACCAGTGTTATGATAGCCATTAGCGAGAGCCCTGTTGTACAACAGAGATAAAGCAGACCCCCCACCCCCCCACCTTCACTTCCCAAACCAGTCCTCTCCTTAAATGGAGCCTTAACCCACTTTCTGCCTCAGCTACCATAGCATACGCCTTGAAAGATAAATGGCTTACTGTCTAACATTACTCTTGCTTATATCCGTTTTGGTAATGTTGTCAGAGCAGATTCATGTTTATTGTAATTTAACATCCAGCTTGCCAGTAGCTGGTGAAAGGCCAGAATGAGTGGCCTCTACACGTGTCCATCTTCTGGAGCTAATGTCCCAACAAACTGTCAGATTTAGAGACGGTGAAAAACTCCTCTCTGGCAGCTCATCTGTTATTGGACTGGTCAGTCACATACATAGATTTCAGTTAGATGTCGGGGGGGGTGTGGCCTGCCACATTCATAAAATGCTCCACCCCAACCTCCACCATCCTGAGTTTCCAGGCATTCAACGTTGTACGTCCCAGTGTTGATCGTGGTACAAGTTGAAGTCAGTGCACTGTAAAAAATGTCTGTAGATTGTACGGTGAAAAACGGTCAAACCATAAACGGTAAAAGCCGGTAAACTCAAAATAAGTTTAATACAGTTTCTGTAAGAGTGAAAATCCGTAAATGTATTTATCAGCCAAAACATACATTTTTGCATATTTTTTCTGTTAAATATACATTTGCGCTGTGTTTTTAACAGAAATAGCCCGTTGTCCCATGCTGCCCATCGTATTTGCTGAATCCTCTAAGGCTCAGCCCTCTTACACAAACACCCACACGCATACATCCACGCTGCGTCAATGCAAAGAACGCACTGAATGTTTGGCTCTGACATTTCTCAAATTTGTGGAGACGTATGTTGTTGCGACGATATACCCGGCAGACATTTTTCAGTGAAACAACACTGGTCTTGGCTGTGGGACCCAAAAACTTAAAAGAATCCAAATACGCATTTGTTATTGTGGTGTTATTCTGGGCTTGACACTGGCTTCTGGTGTTCTGCTTGCTTAATGATGTGTGCTTCCTTTCTCCCTCTCTCTCCCTCACTCCCTCACTCTCTCCCTCTCTCCCTCTCCCTCTCTCTCTCTCTCTCTCTCT
>JACXGM010019992.1:0-18070 GCA_016801145.1 Umbra pygmaea | reverse complement strand
GGCGAAAACGACAGAAAGTGTCCAAAGTTTGGAATCAGTTCAAACGTAATTAAAACGAAAACTCTGTACAGTGTATCCATTGGAAAATCGAACTAGCTTAACTCATTAATAGCATGACGTCAGTGCTTAACTGCATCTCAACAGAAAACATTGAGTCTAATTTAAACATCCATTCCATCGTATGGATGATAAAACTACAACTGCACAACAACTACCAAGAACAAAGACAAGAAAATATGTAGGGATTTTCACAATTTGATCAAAAGTGACGAATTGTTTAGTATACCTTCGGAAAAAAAGCTGCTTCTTTGCACACCAATTTCTCTCTCTTCACAGAGAAACAGCTGATTAACGATCTACATACTAGGATAAGTGTAAATGAGCTGTGTGAGATTGTAATCAAATGTATACATTTAAATAGTTTGAGTATAACTAATATATACATAGCCTATAGGCCTATATACAGATCAGTCTCAGGTTGAAACTTGTAATTCTGGGAGTTAAGTTGCACAACTTAATGTATGCCTTGAGGTTGTTATTGCATTTTAGAATATGTTTTCTTTGAAAACCAATGTAAGATGCCACTTAGTTGCACTTAATATTTAGTTTTTTTGAGAGATGATATTATAAGCAATTTAGGCAATAAAAATGTTTTTTAGAAAATTAAACCAAAGTATTGTACATTATTGCCCTTCAATAAAACTAAGTATTTCTTAGCCGATTACTTGATTAATCGATGGAATGATCGATAGAATACTCGAATACTAAAATAATCGATAGCTGCAGCCCTAATGTGGTTGGACGAACCATGTGAGCGCCCCTCGCCATCCCACAAATCTGTCCAAGAAATTGCGGAGCTGCCAATAAAGCAGGATTAGAGGGAGCTGGGAAGGGAGGAAAATTGAGAAAAAAAAATCACACAAATTTTCCTAACTTTGAGTAGAAGCTGGTTCCAACATTAGGGTGCCATGTACATAGTGCAGCATTGATGGTCCGAGTGAGGGCTGGAATGTCCATCGGTTCAGAGGTGGCAGAACAAAGAGCTTGGGTAGGAGAGTAGGATTTGATCATTGCCTGAAGATAGCGAGAGCTAGTTCCCTTTGCTGATGGGTAGCAAGCACCACATATGCAAGATTCTACTGGAAGCCAGTGGAGTGTCAGAAGAGCTAAATGATATAATAATTTGCAGGGGTTTGTTTCATAGCAAAAGCAGGAAACCTTAATAAAAGTGAGATCCAGTAGTCCAGATGGGGGTTAAGGGGGCCAATTGATTAAAAGTTTAGAGAGACGAGTAAAAAGCCGAGAAGCAAGCCCTGTGGGACATCAGTAACAAGAGTCCACGAAGCACAAATCCTGAAAGAAGCAACCCAAGATTAGAGCCGGAGATCTATTTCAATATAGTGTATGATGTATTGATGTAGTGGAAAACAGAGGTTACTGTATGTAACTGCAACCTAGAGTATTTCAACTTGAAGAGTGCAAAGACAAATTAAGTTAGAGAAAGAAAAGGGAAAGACAAGAAAGTGAGGAGAGGGAGAGGAGAGAGCAGATGGAAAAGTGCAGACTTGGGTAACTGTAAAGCTGGAAATTAGTGAAGAGAATGCAAGGAGACAAACGCAGGAAACTCACATTCCTTTTGTTTTATTTACAGGAAGGGTTCTTGACAAAACAAATAACGAAAGCCAGTGGGCTCTAGTGCTAAATGGGCGACAGTATGCCCCAAAAAAAATATGGAGTACAAGGCGATACACACTCACTCTGCATTTATCACAGCACAACACAGAATGAGATTTGACATTGTTTACATAACTTAACCTTCACAGGATGATTACATTACAGCACATTAATGTAGCACTTCATGAGACATTGTACTCTGCATACACCTAGGTTTAGAGATCCTCAGGACAAAACTCATTAGTATAATGCTATACCAAGCAGAGCGAGTGGAATAAGCTCTTGTACATTACCAGAATTATCCACGAACACAGGGATTACAACCCTCATAGGAAAAAATAACCGACAAGAGCTAATGAACCACACAGGACATATACAGTGGGGAGAACAAGTATTTGCAGGTTATCCTACTTACAAAGCATGTAGAGGTCTGTAAGTTTTATCATAGGTACACTTCAACTGTGAGAGACGGAATCCAAAACATAAATCCCAAAAATCACATTGTAGGTTTTTTAAATAATGAATTTGCATTTCCCAGCTCTCTTCAGGTCATTGACCAGGTCCTGCCATGTAGTTCTGGGCTGATCCCTCACCTTCCTCATGATCATGGATGCCCCAAGGTGAGATCTTGCATGGAGCCCCAGACCGAGGGAGATTAACCGTCATCTTGAACTTCTTGCATTTTCTAATAATTGCGCCAACAGTTGTTTCCTTCTCACCAAGCTGCTTACCTATTGTCCTGAAGCCCATCACAACCTTGTGCAGGTCTCCAATATATCCCTGATGTCCTTACACAGCTCTCTGGTCTTGGCCATTGTGGAGAGGTAGGAATCTGTTTGTTTGATTGAGTGTGTGGACAGGTGACTTTTATACAGGTAACGAGTTCAATCAGGTGCAGTAAATACAGGTAATGAGTGGAAGAAAAACTAACAGGTCTGTGATAGCTGGAATTCTTACTGTTTGGTAGGTGATCAAATACTTATGTCATGCAGAAAGATGCTAATTAATTATTTAAAAATCATACAATGTGATATTCTGGATTCTACCTATGATGAAGATTACAGACCTCTACATGCTTTGTAAGTAGGAAAACCTGCAAAATCAGCAGTGTATCAAATATTTGTTCTCCACACTACACACAGAGGACTGAATTGAATCTTACCAACTGACAATAGTGAAGAGACAAATGAGACATGATTGGTGGGAAATTACATCATCCAGTCCAGGTTGAACTGCACACAGGACATTCAGGCAATCAATCAATTATTGTCCTGATTCACACCTGCCACCAAGGGTGTAGGAATAAGTTTGATATTAGGGGGGACACAATATATTTTTCACAAATAATAAAAATTATTATTGGGGGGACCACATTGCCTGTTTAACATTGGGGGGGACATGTCCCGTTTCAGCGGCAGGAACTGGGAGACTAGTCAGGATTGAAGGAATGATGAATGCAGCAGTTTACAGAGACATCCTTGGTGAAAACCAGCTCCAGAGCGCTCTGGACCTCAGACTGGGGCGAAGGTTCATCTTCCAACAGGACAATGACACTAAGCACACAGCCAAGATAACAAAGGGCACAATGCTTCACATTGTAGCTTTGCACTGTTATCTAACCTGTAGAGTCTAACCACTATCTTTAAGGTAGTCTCAGAGGTCATTGAACCACCTCTTTAATCAGATTCAACATTAATTATCCTTAACAGAAGCTTTTATCAGATTACCCAAATGCCAAATACTAAGTGCTTACAGTGTATTTCTGATATGTTGGAAAAAGTAATATCATCTCATCTTCAACCGCTTATCCGGGGTCGGGTAACGGGGGCAGTAGCTCTAGCAGCAAACACCAGACTTCCCTTTCTCTGGCCACATTAACCAGATCTGACTGGGGGATCCCGAAGTGTTCCTAGGCCAGTATATAGATATCATCTCTAGTGATGGGCAAACAAACCTTCATTGCTTTTCTTGTAGTTTTTTCTTCTAGTTTTCCCTGTATAAATAATAGTTAATAATAATTTAAAGATCTGGCCACCCCTCATCTCCAACCTATTAATTTGCCCCGTGTTGCATTATGCTTGTGACCTATTCAAAGCACAGAAGGTTTAGATTATTGGATCTTGAAATTGTGGTAAATTCTATTGCAAATGTCTTCAGCACATGTAAAAATAAAAAAATGAAAAGTTCCTAAATATAAACAAAATACAATTAACAACAGTAAACAGTGAAAACAAAGGCAATAACAAATCAAGCATCTTGGAGAACTTGACAAAGTTTTACTACAGACATTGGCTGTGTCACTTGCTCCTGTCTGTCCAGTTAATGCAGACAGCCTCAATGATGTAGAGGTCAGGGCTCTGTGGAGGTCGTACCATCTCTTGCAGTACTCCTTGTTCTTCTTTCATACTCCTTTATGACCTTGGTTGTCTGTTTGGTGTCATTGTCCTGGTGCAAACTGAAGTTGAGACTGAACAGATGTCTCTTTTGCACAATACTATATATGGATCTGAATTTTGCTATTTGATAATTTTCTGAAAGAAACAAACAGAAGAAAAACAAAAAAGATACTACTGATTCTGAAGAGCAAAAAAAAGAGAATTACAAAATTTAGATTTTTCTGATACCCCAAAAAGTTTGTCAGAAACTGGAACATGAAGATAACCTTTAATATATTCCCTTTCTCCCTTCTCACATGAATTCTATAGACCTGCTCAGAATTTATGCATGAATTGTGGTAAATGTGCTGTAATGGGAAATCCACCAAGGTCCTCTTCTACAAGAGACTGGGTGGAACGCCTGTTTTAGAGTAGCAGCGCTCTAACAGGAGTACCCTCAGAGAGAGGAGAGTGCTCTAATTTCTACAAAGCACAGAGGGATGGAACGAGAGTGAACCTTGTTCTGATAATCCATTCAACTCTTACATGGCTTCTCTGAACCTTCAGGCACAACAGCACCACTGTAGTCAGACACATTCTATAGCTTGTCCCACAACCAAAACAAGTGAAACATCTGAAATCCATGTCAAATATAAAACCTTTTTCTAATTATATTTTTTATATATATATATTGTCAATTAAATGAATGTTATCTAATTACATTTTAAAATGGAACACTATGTTCCAGCACGACAACATGTCCCAGGTATGTTGTAGTTGACATGCATGATGCACACATACACACACATGGATCAGACAACTGATTTTCCATGATCATTTTATCCTGATGCTAACTCTAATCATTAAGCTGTATGCAAAGGTTTAGGCACCCCTGACAATTTCCATGATTTTCATTTATAAATAATTGGGTTTTTGGATCAGCAATTTCATTTTGATCTATCAAGTAACTGAAGGACACAGTAATATTTTGGTAGTGAAATGAGATTTATTGGATGAACAGAAAATGTGCAACATGCATCAAAACGAAATTAGACAGGTGCATCAATTTGGGCACCCCAAAAATCACATCAGTATTTAGTTGAGTCTCCTTTAGCAGAAATAGCAGCCTCTAGACGCTTCCTATAGACTGTAATGAGTGTCTGGATTCTGGATGAAGGTATTTTGGACCATTCCTACTTGCAAAACATCTCCAGTTCAGTTAGGTTTGATGGTTGCCGAGCATGGAAAGCCTGCTTCAAATCACCGCACAGGTTTTCAATTATGTTCAGGTCTGGGGACTGAAATGGCCATTCCAGAACATTGTACATGTTCATCTGCATAAATGCCAGAGTAGATTTTGAGCAGTGTTTTGGGTCGTTGTCTTGTTGAAATATCCAGCCCTGGCATAACTTCAACTTTGTGAGTGATTCCTCTACATTATTCTCAAATTTCTGCTGATATTGAGTAAAATCCATGCGACCCTCAACTTTAACAAAATTCCCAGTACCGGCACTGCTTACACAGCCCCACAGCATGACGGAACCTCCACCAAATTTCACTGTGGGTAGCAAGTGTTTGTCTTGGAACACTGTGTTTTACTTGGCCTGCCAATTCTGTTCTTCAAACAAGAACTGTGCTCGTGGTCTTCAATTTCCTCACTATGTTCCTCACAGTGGACAGTGACAGGTTAAATCTCTACAATAGCTTTTTGTAGCATTCCCCTAAAACGTAATGTTGAACAATCTTTGATTTCAGGTCATTTGAGAGTTTTTTTGAGGCCCCCATGTTGCCACTCTTTAGAGGAGAGTCAAAGAGAACAACAACTTTTTCTTGGCCACCTTAAATACCTTTTCTCATGATTGGATGCACCTGTCTATGAAGTTCAAGGCTTAATGACACAACAAACCAATTGTGTGTTTCAATTAATCAGTGCTAGGTAGTTACAGGTAGTCATATCAACAAAATGACAAGGGTGCCCATATGTATGCACCTGCCTAATTTTGTTTTGATGCATATTGCACATTTTCTGTTAATCCAGTGAACCTCATTTCACTACCAAAATATTACTGTGTCCTTCAGTTATTTGATAGATCAAAATGAAATTGCTGACCCAAACACCCAATTATTTATAAATGAAAAACATGAAAATTAACAGGGGTGCCTAAACGTTTGCATACGACTGTACCACCATTCCAATCCTCTCCAGTCCTAACAACAACACCATCACCTTCGTCAGTAGATCACCCCTCTCTGACCTGCCTGACTTAATACAGCTCAGCACCGCTGCAGAATCAGAACAAATCACCGCTCTGAGTGGCTTCAACTCCTCCAACCATCTCAGTCTCACAATTATAGCCACCATCTCAGCTGTGTACACGGACACCAGATCCGGCAAACGATGACCCATCGACACATTAAAGTTCGTGACATACTCTACACCCCATTTTTCCTCCATCCAACTATATCCCTGTTGCTTACACTCTTCTTGTTCCCAACACCCCCCTATTGCCACGGCTGACGGATTGCTCTCCAAACTCCCCTTCAGCCCCACCCAGTATGCCAACGCCAGTTATTCCTGCCTTAAACGCAGGGGCATTTCCCCCGTATCCACCTGCAGTGTCACTACAAGGGTCGTCCTAAAGGCCCCTACACATACCCTCAGTGCTCTTGCCTGTGCCCTGTCAAGTCACTTTAACACTGACTTGGCTGCTGATCCAAACAAAAAGCATCCATAATCCACTGATGACCTAAGCAGTGCTTGATACATAAACAGCAGTGTTTGTTTATCTGCTCTCCAATCACACCCTCCTACCGCTCTCATGACATTTAACACCTTCATACACTTCACTTCTACTTTACCCACATGCACCCTCCACGTCAGCCGTTCATCAAATCACATCCCCAAATATTTAAACTGTGCCACCCTACTAATATCCTGCCCATAAATATGTAGCCGCACCTCTGTCACCCATCTCAAGTAATACACTATAAAACAAGACTTATCCACTGATAACCGGAAACCGCAAGGGGTGTGTTTGTAAAAAGTATCAAGCTTTAACGCCATCTGATGGTTTCAAACCAAAATTGCCATCCTTTACCAAAGGCAATAAAATCTGATCCGTTTATAAACTGAGCAATGTGTCAAACCAGAACGTGTTTGATTGGGAATTTCGTCATTTGTGTAATTAGCGGTGTTAAATAACATTGACGTTATTTTGCACCATACCTGTAAGGAAGATATATTCTTAAACATGTAAATGTATAACATATTAACATTATTGTATTAATTGTTACTAATAACAAGAAAAGTAACTACCAAATGATTGTAATGAAATTTACATTTCTCGCTTTCAGGCATTAATAAATGAACAGAGCCTACATATTTGCCTACATTTCCCATTATCCTCTTCTGTGTTGTTTCCGGAAATTCCGTTTCATTTTCGCGCGCGCTCAAATGTCAGGCAAGCAACAACGAGTTACTGTCTGCTGTTAACGGTGTAAACTTTTTGCTAAAACAGTTATAATAAGTAAAAATGCCAGCTGCGGAATACGACCAGGCCTCTCTACCCGATCTTTTGCCTCTCTATTATCGCCGATTATTCCCATTCTCTCAATATTACCGGTGGCTGAATTATGGAGGAGGTAGGAATAAGTAGGTTGCTAGCTATCAACAGCTAGTCAATTCTATTTTATTAAGATGTATATTTTTTAAGTGGTTATTAATACTCCCTTTGACTCACTTGTGTAGCGGTTTTTAAAATAAAACACAATTTTATTGATCTGCATTTAGTTAGTACACATCTTTATTGTTCTTCAAATGAATCACTCGCCCAATTATCAGACCTAATTTCTATTTGAGAGTTGTTAACAGAGCTACTGTCTGACCGTTGTACATATTTACTCTCCCCCTTTTCTCGCACCTTGTCTTTGCCTGTTTATGACCTAATACCTTCATCACAACCATGGCGTATTTTGCTCATGTTAAACTGCAACCGCTGTTCTCAATATTTTACCCATTCAAATGTTGTTATTTTTTACCTTCACTTTGCATTCCGACTGATCTACCTTTTTAGCTGCTGTTCCAAATTAGTGTTTTTCTGTGCCCAAATTGGTCGTTGTCCATTTATATAGTAAGTATTAACGAATAATGTTGTTCACATATTTTGCAATCCCCACAGTGACGAAGAACTACTTCCAGAATCGAGAGTTTTCATTCACGTTGAAGGATGACATCTATTTACGATATCAGTCATTCAGCACACAGAGTGAACTGGAGAAGGAGATGCAGAAGATAAACCCATACAAGATTGACATTGGAGCCGTCTACAGTCACAGGGTCAGTTTGCATGATTTATCATCTGTATCTGACCACCTGTTACACAAGTTGATATTTTACACTTTTTTCTCACTTTCTCCAACACACATGTGCACACCCGTTTTATAATGTTAATTTGTCTTAATCGTAGCCAAACCAGCACAACACAGTCAAGTCTGGATCATTCCAGGCTTTGGAGAAGGAGTTGGTGTTTGATATTGATATGACAGATTATGATGATGTCAGAAGTTGTTGCAGGTACTTTTATCACATTTGCCTTTTTTTTGTAAATCTGAAGTCTTTGTACTGTTATATGTATGATTAAATTTGTATCTTCACTTGTAATTCAGTGAAGATACCTTATTTAAGTTTCATTAGGTTTGTGATATCGATCATCAGCTGTTTTGTCTGGTGTGTTACAGTGCTGCAGATATCTGCCCAAAGTGCTGGACTCTGATGACTATCGCCATCCGTATCCTGGACAGAGCCCTCCGAGGTAAGTTGGAATATGTCATTAGCAGGTGCTTGGATACCATGCTGAATAGTCGCATAAATTAACCTAAAGATATTCTTTACATTATTACATTTACATTTTAGTCATTTAGCAGATGCTCTTATCCAGAGCGACTTACAATAAGTACAGGGACATTCCCCCAGTAACATAGGTTAAAGTGCCCTGCCCAAAGGCACAATGATATTTGGCACAGTTGGGAATCAACCTGGCAATCTTCCTACTAGTAGTCTAACCACTGAGCCATCTGTGCCCCTATACAAATCAGTTGTCCCTGGAATCAAGCCCACTGTTCTGGTGTCGGAATCACCATTCTCTACCAACGGAGCTACACGTGTTAAATGAGCTTCTGAACATCTTTCTACTGGCCTTACCTACATTATCAGATGGTCATTATTTTAATTGTTTACTCTTGTTCCCTTTTTTGCGGGGGTGCTCCAGACGACTTTGGTTTCCACCACCGCCTGTGGGTATATTCGGGCAGGAGAGGGGTGCATTGCTGGGTGTGTGATGAGACAGCTCGGAAGCTGTCTGTGGCGGCTCGCTCTGCGGTAGCAGAATACCTGAGCCTGGTCAAGGTAAGACCACCATTCATGAAAGTGGAACGCACCACTCCCCAGAATGAGTTCATAACTGGACTATAGCAACTCTACGTCATTTACTGTGACTTTTCAATATCCCTTCTGCCAAAATGTTCACCCAATGCAGGGTTTCCCCCAGAAAATGGGTTAGTTAAGGTGGCATTCTTCTCCCGGGGGGGGCGCAGGGCATCATAGTCGCAATATGCAAAGGTATTTACACTGCTTATGGATGCTGGTGACTGAGCGCAATGACATTAATACACCACCTGATGTTCTGACGCAAAACACGTCATGTTAACAAGCTGTTTTGGATGCAACACACGTCATATTTTTTATTTTGGGACTGCATAGTCAAGGCGGAAGACGTCGGTTGTCTGGGCGGACGCCTTGACTGGAAAGTGATGCGGGAAACCCTGCACTGAATGAAACAAATGCATCACATCAATCAACACAAAGTATTTGCTTCCTTTGCAATACCACATAACATTTGACACATTTTAAATGTTTAATATTTTTATTATTGTTATCACACCTATACCTGAAAGGATTGTCCAGCACTCTAGGCATAAATGCCTCTGTGGTATGGAAACACCAAGACCATGGAAAAGATTAATGATGTTGAATTAAATCGGAAGCATAGAATTAATTGATTCTCTAAATATTGAGCCCTTGTGTTTTTCTTAGGGTGGAGAAGAGACGGTGAGGAAAGTAACGCTGACAGACCCTATTCACCCATTTATCAGGTAAGATTGTGATGCACTTTGAAAGCCTTCCAAATTAGCTGTTATCTTTGTCCAGACTACATCACTGAGGGTTTAATGGTGTTTTAAAGGGTTTCAGGTGTCCTTTAACTGCTAAACAACAATTAAGTTGAATGACCAATTTACCCCTTTTGTTCCCCAGAGAATCCCTGACAGTGGTTGAGCGCTATTTTAGCCCATACGCCCTGTTGGGACAGGACATATTGGGCAGCAAAGAGGCTACAGACAAAGTGCTGGGCCTTGTCCCAGAAGATATCCTTGTTTGCTCTGCCGCATGTTGTTGTGACATTTAACATGGTTAAACACACTATTCATATTTGTCTTGTATATGAGCAGTTAGCACGGTTTGGGATATATCCATTGCAAGTTGATGGACAGAACATGCTATAGTTTGCCTATCCTTAACAGAACCTGTACATGTTAGAAAGGAGCTGCTGGTTGAGTTCCAGACTATAAAAAATCCTGAGAAGCGCTGGGGCAGAATTGAAACTATGGCTAAAAATAAACTGGTAGGTGACCATGCTGACACAGCACTTCAATGGAAAGCCAGAATTCCATTTAGAACAGAATACAACCATGAAGTGATCACAATTGGAATCGAGCTTGCACTTTAACTTAATTTTCTTCAACTAGACAACTGTCAAAAAGGGCCACTACTTTGACAAGGAGATAATGCTGCAGTACTGTTACCCTCGGCTTGATGTTAACGTCAGTAAAGGAGTCAACCACTTGCTGAAGAGCCCATTCAGTGTCCATCCCAAAACAGGTGAGATAAAAACATAAGGGAATGACAAACAGCTTTATAGGATCATTAAATTTGTCAAACCTCACTGTTTAGACCAACTGTGTATTTTCAGTAGATGTCCTGTAGGATGACAGCAGTCCAAAACTCAAAATACCTTTTCTCCCTGTATCTTATGGCCCCACAGGGCGGATCTCAGTCCCTATTGACCTGCGAGAACTGGATCAGTTTGACCCCTTTGATGTGCCAACTATCAGGTAGGCCCTTCTCAATCATAAACCATTTTGTAAAGAGCTTTTAATAAATGTTATTGTTAGAATCCCGACACTTTGTGTAGTGCCTTTATGCTGTGTTTTAATGGCTGGAGGTAGACTAAAAACCAAATGTTGTTTTCATTGGGATTGTGACAGTACTGCTGTAATGATATCTACTATCACAGGAGATTTTGAAAATGTTTAACTTATTCTGTCCGCAACAGCAAATAACATGATTTTAATTTAGACAGACAATATGGTTGCTCAACCCTAATAAATCTATTAATGCTAACTATATATATTTTATAAATAGACAATAGGTATGCTAAATAAAAAATGTACAAGCAAAGCACATTTCTTTTTACCTGTTTTATTATAGCCTACTGTGTAGCCTAAAAACAGTGATATCACCATAGCAATGCATATCTTCATGCTAACTTGCTTTTGTTGATGTCTTGTTTCTTGCTTTTTTGTGTTGACTGGAATAACATTGTTTTCCATCATGTAAATTCAGCATTAGGACTTTCAGGTCAGTTCATGTACTCACTGTTTTCTTGTGTTCTGTCTGTGTAGTTTGATCTGTGAGGAGCTGGATCTGCCCTTGGTAGCAGGGGAGGAAGAGGAGCCGGAAGACACCAAGGAGAATGAGAAAGAAGCAGGAGAACGTCGGAAAATAAGAGGTGTTTAGACGTGAGGGCAATGTGGGGCGCAGATGGCTCACTGGCTAGGGAATCTGACTGGTAGTCGGAAGGTTGCTGGCTCGATTTCCGTTTGTGCCAAATGTCGTTGTGTCCTTAGTCAAGGCACTTTACCCTAAGGTGCTCCAGGGGAATGTCCCTTAGTATAAGTCACTCTGGATAAGTGTCTGCTAAATTACTAAAATGTAAAATTAATTTGAAAACTAACTGATGGACACGTCTTATTTCATTACTCAGAAGACCTAGTAGTGGAAATAATATTTGGTTGCCTGTGGAAATGCAGCCCATGAAAGCCAAGGGATGAAATTCTGATGCTGTTTTATTTCTTTCACATTGATTTAACTAACGAAAGCGTTCTGGCCCCTTAGACTACAAACGAACAAGTTTGGCTAAGTATGTGAAACTGTTTGATCAGTTCCTGGAGGAGATGGCTCGCTCAAGGAAAGGGGAGCTTCTTAGGAAGAGTGGTGAGTGTAATAAAATTACATCATTAGTATGAATATTCAGTAAAATATTTGATGATTACCATTGTTTTCAATGTCTCCACAGATTTTCAAAAGGACTTCTAACACTGTCCATTTTCCAATGAACGCTGACTTGTTTGGATTCGTACCTGGAATATCAACATTTCATTTGAAAGATAAGAAACACACATTGAATGTATGCTATTTGATGTACTGTAAGTAAATTGTCTTGTTTTAAAATGTCATGCAAATATTTCACCCTTGTCAAAAGTGTAAAATCTCTAAATTTTATGTAACACAGTTTTCTCATTAAAATGAAATGTGTACTACAGATTGTTTCAATATTGCATGTTATTTTCAGCTTTCAGACAGGTCAACAATTCCAGTCTTTTGATAAACAGATAAAAATACAATACAATTTTTATTAGGAGTGCTGAATAAGAGACCAACTACTGTAGATCAAGGCCTGTATGCATTTGGTAGTGACCTTGGGTGTAGCTTTGTCAAATACATTTTTTCATAATTTCAGTTTATCCAATAAATACAGGGGAATATAAACATGATTTTACAAGTGACATATGGGGAACATATGACGTAGATGTGACGTGAGCAACGTCTCTGAAAGTTGTAATTCTTCTCATAGCCTCGCCAAGAGAAATCTGAATCATTCTGAATCTTGCCTTTTGCAGAGATGAAGAGCATGAGTAGGAAGTATTTCCAATCCATCAAAACGTTGCGGAAATATTTTGTTCCGATGCTTTTCATGGACTCTATGGACTTCTCTCTTGACTGTATGCCTCCACGTCCCCTGACTGCCTGCGAGCTCTCCTAAACTATACAGTAATTTATCTACTGTGCGACAGAAAAGCGCGTGGTTATGAAACAACAGTTAGCATATTTCCCCAAAAATGGCCTATGGGGCCTAATGTGAGATACAAGGTAATGGAGCTTTTTATACATTTTCCTGTTTCTTTAGAAATAAACAATGGACAAATAGTCTTTAAATGCTTCAGATGTAAATGTATTTGCTGTCAAAGTGAACCTAAAATGAATGGGAGTCTATGGAACGCTAATGTGAGGTAATAGCCAGGTAGCTTCAGTATCCACCCAGGGCTGCTTCAACTCCCAGGTCCAAGCCTACCCCCTTGGATAATCCATCTACCTCACAGGTGTGGCATATCAAGATGCTGATTAGACAGCATGATTATTGCACAGGTGTGCCTTAGGCTGGCCACAATAAAATGCCACTCTAAAAAGTAACATTTCATCACACAGCACAATGCCACGGATGTCACAAGGTGTAAGGGGCCTCCCACACAGTGATTTAAAGCCACAAAAGGTGGATTCAGCACCACGGCCAGCTCCACATTCTAAAAATCACAAACAATTCAGTAGGATGTGGAGTTCACTAGACACTCTACAAGAGTCTACAAGAGTGCATATATCAGGTCCGATACCAACAGTTGGTCGAGGGATAGGTTGCTTTAGCAGACTGTTAGAACTGCATAGCTGGCTTGCCTCGACATGTGCCTCCCGAGGCCTGAATTTCATCAACAATTTCAACCTGTTTTGGGAGCGAATAAATCTCTTTAAAAGGAACAGGATTCATCTTAACAACTCCGGACTACAAATGCCAGCAGGCCATCTGGAATACAATATCCTCCATTCTTTCATAGTTTCACCAAAGAAGGAAAAAGAAATTAAACAGCAATACTCTCCTATCAGGCTGATTTCTGATAAACTGAGGAAAACTGTGGGCAAAATGGATGAACTACTTTCTATACAACAGTGATATCATACAAACTGTGCCACTATTAGCTTGTGGCATGGCAGTTATTTTGAAATTCAGATGGACAGTTAAGTTACAGTGCATGATGGCTAAAAGAAACACTGTGAAGCTGGTGTTACAAGGGTCAATCTGTACCCAAACAATAAGTGATAAGAGAAATGTTGTGAATTTGATGACACTAATGCCTATTACTGTTTTGACTAGAATGAGGGCAAATAAAATATATCCAGTTTATTCTCACCCTGTAATCTGTTCAAACTTAATAAACATCCACAAACACAAAATTAGCTTTGGAGCAAAATCAGCACTACTAAACATTAAATCACTAACAAACAAATCTTTCTTAATGATCTCATTGTCAACCATAAACTTGATTTCACCTTTTTAACAGAAATATGGCTAGATTAAAATAGCAATCCAACACTCATTGAGGCAAGTCTGAAAAACTAACTTTATTCAATCAGTGAGACAAGGCAGACCAGGGGGGTGGAATAGCTGTGATTAGCCATGAGCATTTTTGCTGTACAAAGGTCAATCTGGGAGAGTTCTCTACATTGGAATATGTGGCCTTCACTCTCAAAGCAGAAATACCAGTGTTGATGTTAACAATCTATCGACCACCAAAACAACTTCCAGCCTTCCTACTAGAATTCTCTGATATACTGTCACTGACCATCATCAAACATGATAAAATTGTTATAAACGTGACCTAAACATTAACGTAAATAATAATGCTGACAATTTATGAATTAATTAATATTCTGCATAGTTTTGACCTGACTCAACAAGTCTAACAAGAAACACGTAAATACATTAGATAGAAAGCATCACCATGGATGAATAGCCCTGTCCATGAACTAAAATTAGTAAATAGGGTAGCTAAAAATTGAGAAAAACTGGACTTGAGGTTCATTTTAGTATCTACAAAAAATCCTTACCAGCCTAAATAACACTGTTTGTGCTGCAAGAAAGAACCACTTTTCCAGGATCATTATAGAAAGTGGAAATAACCCCAAATTTCTATTTTCAAGAATGGACAAAATGCTAAACCCTGCCCCTATCCGTAAATGGACAAGTCAAGCCTCTGAAACTAAATACAAGGAGTTTGCAGCTTTTCTAATAACAATTACAACCATCAGAGCCAGCATTACTACAACAAATATAAACTTCCCAACCAAACCTTGTACAAAGCACATGAAGACACTTAACAGCGTTGCTACTGACGACGTGCAAGAGAATGTTAGAGTAGATATATCACTTGCGCTATTGACCATATCCTGACCACTCTTCTGGAAAAAAAGTTTTTATTAGCATCTCATGCCCCGTTCTAAATATTATCAATAAATCTCTTGAACCTCAGGTCTTCCCAAATGCATACTAAACTGATGTTATAAAGCCACTTCTTAAGAAACCAAAACTAGACTGTGAGGTGCTAATTAACTATACACCACTATCAAACATCACATTTCTAAGTGAGGTGCTTGAGAAAGCAGTTTTTCACCAACTGAATACATTACTAAATGACAACAACATTCTAGAAAAGTTTCAGTCAGGTTTTAGAGCAAATCATAGCACAGAAACAGCCCTGACCAAAATAATAAATGATTTAAGACTTAGCATGGATGCAAACAAAGTCTCTGTCCTAGTCCTCCTAGACTTGAGTGCAGCATTCGACACCATTGATCATGAAATTCTACTAGAACATCTCGAAAACTGGGTTGGTCTCTCAGAAAGTGTCCTCAGATGGTTTCAAACCTACATTACAGGCAGAAAATTCTTTCTCAGTATTGTTGACCATGTATCCAAGGAACAAGGTAAATTCTGTGGTGTTGGACAAGGAAGCTGTCTTGCTCCACTACTTCACTATACATGCTTCCACTAGGTGATTTCATCTTAGAACACAATGTAAATTTCCACAGCTATGCTGATGATACACAGCTATATAATTCTGTAGAGCCAGATGACATAGATGCAATAATTCTTAAAATTCTACGAGAATAAAACAGAAATCCTCTTAGTAGGGCCCAAAGTCAAAAGGGAGAAAATCAGCACAAGCCTTGGTAACCTGACTTCGCTGATCAAACCTGAAGTAAGGAGTCTAGGTGTTATCATAACAAGGTGACCAAAACCTCTTACGTTCACCTTCAGAAATATTGCTAAATTTAGACCATTCAGAAAGATGGGTTACACACTTATTACAACTAGATTATACTACTGCAACACCCTCCTTACAGGTCTCCCAAAAAAGTATTTGGAGAAGATTCAACTCATCCAGAACTCAGTAGGGAGATTCTTAACAAGAACAAAGAGGCAAGAGCATATTACTCCAGTTCTGAAGTCATTACTCTGGCTGACAGTTTCCAGCAGGATTGATTTTAAGGTCCTCCTGCTTGTTTATAAAACTCTAAATGGCTCAGGACCAGCCTATTTTACAGATTCTCTAAAATCCTATGTTCCCCAAAGGGCCCTCAGATCTTCAACAGCTAACCTGCTCATGGTACAAAACCCCACTCACAGAAAATATATTTTTTAACTATGCTCCAAAGCTTTGGAACACAATACCAAAAATATAAAGGAAGCATCATCTATTGATATATTCAAAAAGCTGTTGAAAACATATCTTTTCACTTTAGCGTTTAACTAAGCCAGCACTTAAATGCTTTTTATGCTTTCCTTCTTTTAATATGTTCTTTACATTTCATATTTTTATTTAATTGACTGCAAACGTGCTCCATGTTTTTTGTTTCAAAATGATTTTAAATTTCTTTGTCTTTTATTGATGTATTTTTTTTTATTGATGCAAATTTATTTCATTTTATTTTACTTTTATTAATGTAAAGCACTTTGAGCTGCATTCCCTGTAAAGGTGCTATATAAATAAAGGTTTATTATTATTATATAAAATGGGAGGAGAAACTTAAGTTTCCATAGCCGACTGAAAGACCAGGAGTACATACCTCCTGAATCAACTCCAGACACTCTCCTTACAATTCAAGGTTTTATACATATTACACTAAAAAAATGTATTATACACAGAACCTTTACAGATACCTGTACTTTTTGTGACAAATCAAACTGCAGAGGGCACACTACTCCACTGCTTTGGCCTGCAGTGTGGACGTAGGGTATATCTTGAATTAATGTTAATCTCTGTTTGCTATGTCATTTTTCCTCATCCGATTGTGTTCTAATGTAAATAATCTGTTCAGATATCCGTTTTGCGGGAATGACTACTGTGTAAGATGTTCATCCTTATATTTTTTGCACGGGCGGCGCAAATTGGTACAGTGATGCCGGGTGTTAATGTGTAATTAACATGTTTTGGAGGTTAATATTACATGATTAATGTGGGTCATCCTCCTGAGCAGCTTTTAAATGGTCTGTTTTGCAATACATGTTTGAGTGGGGGTTTTGTAAGTGGAATGTTTTTTGAGCGAAGCGGAATTCAAAATTCAGTTCTGAATATCAGGCTAACATTATTTGGCTATGACTTGTAAACTGGATACTTTCATTGGGCAATTTTGTAAATATCTAAACTTGGTATATTGTAAATGTCTAAACATGGTTCATCACTTAGTACCCTTCCAATAATGGGGATGAAAAGAAATGCGTTTATTCGCCTAATAGAAGAAAAAAAATTAAATTATACACCACCGCCCGTGATGTAAAAAGGAAATTCGCGATGCGCGATAATGTCATTATTGATCGGGGGCGCTCAAGATGGCGACATGAGTGGTTGTGAAATTTATAGTTGAGGAAAAATAATAGGGTTTTCTTACAAATGTTTTGAAGTCGGATTGCAGCTGCTTAAAAAATATATAGGTTTCCAATAACTGATGTCATTCTGAACTACTATTTACATTTACCGAGGCCCCACAAAGTTTTATTCGACGAAGTGCAGAGAAA
>JACXGM010019991.1:0-11392 GCA_016801145.1 Umbra pygmaea | reverse complement strand
CTCTATATTTCCATCTCTTCCCTCCAGAGGACCAGCTTCCAGCTGGGTTCCCTACCATAGACATGGGTCCTCAGCTGAAGGTGGTGGAACGTTCCAGAACGGCTACGATGCTATGCGCTGCCAGCGGCAACCCAGACCCAGAAATTACCTGGTTCAAGGACTTCCTTCCTGTTAACACCACCAATAACAACGGGCGAATCAAACAGCTCCGCTCAGGTACGGAGTGGTCACTGGTAAACGAGTTGTGAAGCGAATGTTATCCTCCTCCGCGACCCCTCCCTATCTCTTTGGTTTAATTTCAGTTTTTTTGTCTCTTCTTTCTTCCCTCTCTTTTTGCTCTTGTTTTGTGGTTTTCTGTTCAACGGGAAATCCACTTTTCTCCAGTATGTTGATCCCTATGAGTTGATGATATCCGGTTCCAGCGTTTTTTTGTTGTTGCCTATATCCTATGAGTTTATGATATCTATTTCCTGTACTGTATGGTTTTTGATTATATCCTATGAGTTTATGATATCTATTTCTTGTATGGTATGGTTGTTGCCTAACTCCTATGCATTGATGATATCTACTTCCTGTATTGAATGGTTGCAGCCAATCTTCAGTCGTTGGTCCCAGGCTGTTCTCTGCTCGCTGCTTAGCTTCACACTCAGGGAGGTTGTCCAGACACACTCTTCATCACCACAGTACTCCATTGCTCTATAGCTAACAGCAAACTGCTCACCTGAAGCTAAGGTCCTAACCATTAGATGAGTACGTGTACATGTACAGTGGACTGGAAAGTGTTTGAACACAACATATCATATCAATGTAATCCCATTATGTTCAGTTAATGTACAAAACACTCCAGGTGACTAGTGTAGATTCAATTAAATGCATTACTTTCATGATGATTTTGAGTTAAAAACAGCCTTCTTTCAGGACAGCTCACTTGCTAGCTATTTACTCCATGTTTGTGTGTTCCTTCCACTTTGACGGGTCTGTCGTCTTTGTTGATTAAGCATAACAAGGTTGCTGTTACAGAGCCTCTACAAGGTCATCTGTGCAAGCAGACTTTCTGTGTGCTTGTCTGTGGGAGCCAAAATGGAGTTAACAGGCCTCTCGGACCTAAGAGATATAGTAGCAGGTCTTCCAACAGTGAAGATGGTGCTACATCCTCCTTCAGGGAGTTATGCTACAGAAGCCTGCATCACTGTCTGAAGTTGTATGGTGTACTCAATGCTTCTAACATTTTTAAACATCCTAAACATGCTTCCATTGTAATAAACTTGGAGTAGTGTGTAATACTGAACTCTTCGTCTGACTCCTCTCTCCGTGGATCCCAACAGCCCTGGGGTCACTGTCAGGACAGTTTCAGGACAATATCAGGACAGTTTCCTAAACCAAAATCTAACTGCCATTGTCATGTTTTGCACATTGAAAAGATTGGTAGTTTACAGTGTAGCTCCTGAATGACCTGTGATTGAATTGGGTCTGGCCCCCTCCCTGTGATTGAATTGGGACTGGCCCCCTCCCTGTGATTGAATTGGGACTGGCCCCCTCCCTGTGATTGAATTGGGACTGGCCCCCTCCCTGTGATTGAATTGGGACTGGCCCCCTCCCTGTGATTGAATTGGGACTGGCCCCCTCCCTGTGCTTGAGATCCTCCCCCCCCTACTGCTTTGGGCACCCCCCGGACCCACAATCCCTCTGGCTTCTGTTTGAACTCTGACCCTTTTCTTTGTACCTCCACTTCAGCCCCACCCAAGACACTTTTATTAAGTTTATCCCCTAAAATGTATTTTTATTTAAAATATGAAATTGGATGATATAACGATTTAATTAGTACATTTCCCTCTTATTTCTCTATTTTACATAATTTCATTTGTCAATTTATACATTTGAGGTTTCTACGTTGTTCAGCAGTGTTGACTGTCTTCTACCTTGAACATCATCTTTTCTGTCAGTCAGTAGCGACCATGCGTTCTTATCTTGTCAGCATTGTAACAGCCCCGTGACCAGGTCAATTTGCGGGTCATTGGATAGTTGTCAAGGTTTTGTACCTAACCAGTGAAAGGAGTGTAATGCTGTCTTTATGCTGTTTCTTCTCTCTTTGTATATCTTAACAACAGAGTCCTTTGGTAAGTGCTTTCAGCTCTGAAGACTATCGCTACTCTCTGTCTACTCTCACTGTGCCCCTCCCCCTTCTCACTGAGGCCCGAATGGCATCCTATCCCCTACGTAGTGCACTACACTAACCAGGCCCCAGGATACAGTACACAAGCAGCCAAGGGCTCTGGTGAAAGGTGGTGCCCTATGCAGGCATCAGGGTGCCATTGAGGACCATTGTCTTCACCCAACACTAATGCTGCTCACTGCTCTGAACTCTGACTCACTGTTGGAAACACTTACCCAATGTTTTATTCACTGATTCACTGCTCTAAGTATTAACTCACTACTCTAGACACTGACTCAATGACTTAATTCCCAACGCACTGCTCTAAACCGTGACTCACTATTCTATTCAGACTTACTGCTCTTAAAACGTACACACTCTTAACACTGATTCACTGTTCTAAACACTAATTCATTGTTCTAAACAGTCAATACTTTAATCACCAACTCCCTACTCTTAACACTGACTCCTTGCTCTTAACACTGACTCCCTGCTCTTAACACTGACTCTCTGCTCTTTAAAATGACTCCTTGCTCTTAACACTGACTCCCTGCTCTTAACACTGACTCTCTGCTCTTAAAAATGACTCCTTGCTCTTAACACTGACTCCCTGCTCTTAACACTGACTCCCTGATCTTAACACTGACTCTCTGCTCTTAACAATGACTCCTTGCTCTTAACAATGACTCCCTGCTCTTAACAATGACTCCTTGCTCTTAACACTGACTCCCTGCTCTTAACACTGACCCCCTGCTCTTAACACTGACTTACTGCTGTAAACACAACCCCTAACTTACTGGTAGATGATGTGGTAGGAAATACATAGCATGCATTTTATTAACTACAGTACCACTCTGATTTACTCACACTTCGATACACACACACACCACAGAAAGACACATGTATGAACACACACACACACCTAAAAGATATAATCCTCTTCCCACTTTCACCTTGACATCCTCTATCTTTCTCTATCTCTCTCTCTTTATATCTCTCTATATATCTCTCTCTCTTTCACACAAACTCTCCCTTAACAATACTTTCTTTTCCCCTAATACTTAATCCACTGTAGATCTCAAATGTAGCCCTATTCCTAAAAAACAAACCCACTCCAACACAGACAGTCCAATTTAGATAGTTTTCCTCTTCACTAATTGGTATTTTAAAATAAATCCGATGTAAAAGGATTTGATTATTGGGAAAAAACTCAGAATTGGTCGGTCTGTGTAAACTCAGCCGTACAAAACTCCACTGCTTTCCCAGACTGAACACTTTACCCCTGTAGAATACCACTGCACAGAGCACAACCACTCATCATTCTTTGTAGCTCTCTCACTTCCTGTCTCTCTCTCTTCCTCTTGTCTTTCTCACTTTCTCTCTGTCTCTCACGTTCTCTCTTCTCTTTCTTACTTCCTCTCTCTATCTCCCAGCTATCTCTCTAGTTCTCTCTTGCTTTTTTCCCCTCTCCCTCTCTTCTGTCTTTCAGTCTTCTCTTCCTCTCCTCTTGCTCAGTTTTTTCCTCAGTCTATCTCTCTCTCTTCTCTCTTTCTATCTCACCCATGTATTGATCTGATAATGTTAAGAGAATCTAATTTAATTATTTTCCTCTTAAAACCCCTCATCTCTCTCTTTCATTCCTCCGTTTGTCTTTCCTTCCCACCGTACTAATATTTCTTCTTCTTCTTCTCTAATCTTATTTGCATTCATTGACCAATCAGGTGGCACTCCTATACGAGGTAAGAGATGATTGGCTGGCAGGAGCTCCACTGAATTAGCCTGGGTCAGAAATTATACCCCATTTCCCTACATAATGCAATATTTTTGACCAAATCGGTCATCAAAAGTACTGCACTATATAGTGATTAGGATGCAATTTCTGACGCAATAACAGACTAGATACCCTAGGATTCATTCTACCCTCCCACCTCCGTTCATCCATACCTCCATTTCTGCCATCTTGATTCTGTTGTTTAACCACACAACTCAAAGTTGTCATGCATTGCTTCCTTGTTTTTTACAATCTTCTGTTCTGTAGGGTTTCCCCACATCATTGGTCCCAGTCAGCTGTTTACAAAGTCTGATATCACCGTACGAACCAACACTGTTGTCTATATAATGTGTCTTAGTGGCAAAGTTATTTTGTTCTTACAAGAGAATGCATATTGTTCAGTTTTTTTCCACCATTCTGTTTTTCGGGGGGGTCATGATAGAGCCCTGACATTCCCACCCTTACTACAACCCCCCCGTCTGTCCGTCCATCCGTCCAATTAAATGTCTCGGCGCAGTTCTCCATTCCCTACCTATCGACTGCACTTAGGCAACAGAGAGCCGTTTCAGACCCTGGTTTCAATGCCGGATGCTGACGGTTTGGGAAACGCACGCTAATACCGACACACAAATGCTCACTACACACACACACAAACACACACACACAAACACACACTCCTGTTATCTACATTCACTTCAAACCAACCCCCCATCCTCTATCCACCAACCCCACTGTTGTTGAAAAGCCCTAACAACCACTTTTTTGATAAAGTTTTTCTGGGTGCTTTTTAACCCCAACACTCATCTATCTTTCTTTCTCTCCTCTTTTTCTTTCTAAATATTCGGGACTTTTTTTGACAATTTTTCTTTTTTCAGGGATAAAGAATGCGGCCATATCTGTCCATCTCTGAGGCGTAACCGTTGGGGTTTTGGTCGAGTGACCTCATTGGAGGATGGTTGATGTCTCTATCTTTTTTTTATTGGCTGGTTGATGAGGGGTGGGGTTGTTATTGTGACATCACACTCCTGATCCCATTGGTGGATTCTGTACCTTATTGTCATGGCAATATTTGGGTCACTTTTGATTTCCCTAATAAAACTGCCTTTCAATTTTCAGCAAAGAATTTTTCAAAATGTTGTTCTGTAAGTGGAATTGCAGATTTCTTTGCTTACTTTGTAGCTGCTTGCATGTTACATTTTCTCAAACATTTCTTTTTTGCCCCCCCTCTTATTGTATTTTTTGTCAAGAGGCTGAATAGTATTTTTGCTGCATTTTATTTTTGTAGAAATCATAGATTTTCTTTCACTTTTTTCTATTTTTTCTACAGTATTTTTTCTTGTCCACCTAACCTTCGTACTATCCAGATTATTTTGTCAGAAAGCGTCTCTTTTTTAGCCCCCTGCATCTCCATGTTGTCTTGAAATGTATACAGCCACAGCTCTATAAAATCACACCTTCTTGTCAACTGTCTTTCTCTCCTCTCTTCTCCCTCTCTCTCCATTTCACCCACCTCTCTATCACTCACCCTCATTCCTTCTTTCCTTTCTTTCTGTCTTTTTGTCTGTTTTTCTTTCTGAATTCCCCCCCAGGGGCCCTTCAGATTGAGCTGAGTGAGGAGCAGGACCAGGGGAAATATGAGTGTGTCGCTACCAACAGTGATGGAACACGCTATTCCACCCCAGCCAACCTATATGTCAGAGGTAGGAAAAACACAACCAAATCTGGCACTACTACAGTGTTTTAGGTAAAACAAGCCAATCTGGCAACATGGCCACACTATTGGAACAGGTTATTACATCATGTTAGACCAGGGCTGAAACAGGTACTGGTATTCTTTTTGGGTGACACTAATATTTATATTCAGGTCTTGGAGCTCAACAATACGGGGGAGCTTGTGTCCTATCTGTGGAGGAGTTCAAGCTGTAGATCAGAGCTTCTGGCAAAGCCCAAGAGCTGGGTATGGAGCATTTTGGGACATGTCGTGTCTGTAGCTAGTTTCCCCAAAAGCAAGTCACATGCAGGCAGGGCTCGCGGCTTATCTTTTTTCATCCCCGTCCCAGTATAGTCCCGAAGTCCAATTTCAACCGTCCCGAACGGAACTTGAACTGTCCCAAAATACTAATACTTTTTAAAAAATGTTTTAATACGCCAACATTACTCTAGATCATTCGCAATTCTTTGAAATTGATTTGTGCAGTTCTGAGGCAGATACAGTCTGCAATCCATAAACTTAAAGTGGAACTGACAGCATTAACTACTTTGCAGATTTGAAGCAATCCGACATACTTGTTTTGATAGAAACAGACAAGTGTTTTGATAGAAATTGATACCTTCATTCAGGAAGGTGGCATTAAATTGATCAGAAATTTTAGGCAAAAAATATTGATTACTAATGAGCTAAAATATTTTATCATTAGGACACTGCAGAAATGGAAGCTGAAAATGTTGCTTTGCAGTTCTATGTGAATAATTGATCATAAATCAGTCATTTCCAACAAAGATAGACATTTTTTACACTGGTAATGTCTTGGATATATATTTGTATACATTTAATGCATCCTTGGTGAAAGAAAGTATATATTTTTGTCAAAACCTGAACATTTCTGGGTACCCCAAACTTTTGAACACAAGAGGATGTATAATATATATTTGTTATGCTCTAAAACCAGCCTCATATGAGGTTTTAGGAAATTCAATGATTTAGAGTAAGGCAGTATAAATTGCTATTAAATTGTTAGGAAACCGTGAAGAATTAAGCGTTTGTGAAACGTCTATGAAAGTATACAACCTTATCACATCATTAACTTTTTCTTAAGGACCAAAAACACCAAGCCCTAAAATATGTTTTCCTTTCTATGAAAGTGGAAATTTCACAAGAGAAAATTATTATTTGTAACAAATGGTAACTAGTTAAACGTACAATATGTAGTTTTTGGCCGCCAGGGGGCTCTCAATCAAAACAATAGCAAAAGATGTACTTGGATGAAGTCGGGAAGTAGCGTGGGATCATGGGTTTTGTAATCGTCGTCAATGACAACCTTCCAATCTAGCTTCTCCGGCAGAAAAAATGTTCACTGACAAAGTAATGTATTGTTAAAAATATAACTTTATTCACGTTATGTTTGGCAGTTCCCTGGAACTTAGAGCAACTAGCGCAGTCAAAGGTTATATGACGCCATTGACGGAAGACAAAATGAAACGTCCTGTGTCTTCCAATTATATTACAAATTTCTCTGGATTTGAAAGTTGGTGGAAACATTTAGAATAATGTAAGTACACAACTAAGAAATATATATAATATAGGTATAATGATGTTTGCTTTTTTAATGCAAAGTACATCTTTTGTTAGTGTTTTGGAAAACTACATATTGTACCTTTAACAGAAATTCAGAAGCATCAATGACATCAAATAAAAATAAAAAACATTGTACTGTATAGCATACACACTCAGCTTGAACACCCATTGCCTACCTTTAGAATATATTTTTATTTACCTTTGCCTAAATTAGATTTTTTTTTAGATAGTTAGTCCACTATTATTATTACATCATGCTGACTGAACATTAGCAGCAGTCAGTAAAGAATAAACTGTTGCTGAAGTTTCTTTAAAATGCCCTTCAATTAAGCCCTCACGCATCGCACACATTGACATTCCACTAGCAGGAATAGCGTGACAAATTAAGACAACGAAGTGCTGTGAGCTGTTATCAGTCACAAGATTCCACAGCCACAAATGCAACAGTCTCATGTTCTAAAAATCTTTATAGGTTTGAATTAGTGTGTATTAATTTTAGGTAAAGAAGTTCATACAACCATTTTCTCTAGAGCTAATGTAATAGCCAGCCTATACAGACAATTGATGCAGCAGCACTTTGGCTGCGGTCCGGCCCAGTATACCGTAATTCACATTCTAATAATAATATGTATATTTGACCAGAATGGTTTTCTAAGATTTTACATTTACATAGCCTATATCACCTTGCATTTACCATATGGTCAATATCCAAACATTGCAAATTATTTTTAAAATGTCCTGACATGCCAGTCAAACCTGCATTTAACCTGCATTTCTGCAGTTTTGTTTTCAAAAAAGCTTAAGTCACAATCATATTTTTGCAACTTCAGATCTTCTCTTTTTATATGTTTTACTATTAGCCTACATAGCCAACTACAAAAACTAAAAATATTTTTTTTTTCAAAAAGTGGCATTTCAGAAAGGCAGTCTTGCGAGCTAGCAAGGCAGAAGTCCCAGATTTCAACCTTGTGTTTGCTGAATCGCAAGGAAGTGGAACTGGCTAAACAGGGAAGTGGTACTTGCCTAAATAAGGAAGTGGTACTTGCCTAAACAAGGAAGTGGTACTTGCCTAAACAAGGAAGTGGTACTTGCCTAAACAAGGAAGTGGTACTGGCTAAACAAGGTAGTGGTACTGGCCAAACAAAGAAGTGGTACTTGCTAAACAAGGAAGTGGTACTGGCTAAACAAGGAAGTGGTAATAGCTAAACAAGGAAGTGGTACTCGCTTAACGAGGAAGTGGTATTGGCTAAACAAGGAAGATGTATTGGCTAAACAAGGAATTGGTTCTGGCTAAACAAGGAAGTGGTACTGGCTAAGCAAGGAAGATGTATTGGCTAAATAATGAAGTGGTACTGGCTAAACAAGGAAGTGGTTCTGGCTAATCAAGGAAATGGTACTTGCCTAAACAAGGAAGTGGTACTGGCTAAACAAGGAAGTGGTACTGGCTAAACAAGGAAGTGGTACTGGCTGAACAAGGAAGCAGTTCTGGCTAATCAAGGAAATGGTACTGGCTAAAAAAGGAAGTGGTACTGGCTAAACAAGGAAGTGGTACTGGCTAAACAAGGAAGGGGTTCTGGCTAAACAAGCGTAGTTTACAGTGACAGCAGTGTGGTTGAAAATAAATCCCTACTTCCCACACAGGTAGTGCCGTTTAGAGGGAATATACGTTATGACATAAACAGTACATGTCACTGAACTCTGCTAGTATCATTTTTTTTTGTGACTCGTACACTGCACCCTTGTCTCCTTAAACATTAGGACAACACAAATCTCCAGAAGCTCTCAGGGGCTGAATCGCAATTCACAACCTTTTTCCCTGCACTGTGCACTACCTTTGATGGGGCCTTGGTTAAAGTTGCACACTTTTATGGAATAGTATGTAATTTATCAGGCTGATTCTGAGTTGTTTCTGCTGTTATTCTGTTAGACAGTTTGAATCCTTAGGCTCTGTTCTGCCTGGTCCACACACACACACGCACGCACGCACGCACGCACGCACACACACACACACACACACACACACACACACACATTGTGTGTGTGTTTGTGTGTCTCCAATCTGCGCTTGTGTGCTTTTATCTTCAATCTCCACATTCAGGTTTATTTGAGACCCAAACACACTGACACTTCACTACATATCTCTCTCTCTCTCTCTCCCTTCTTCATCTCCCTTCTGCTCTGCGTCTCCTCCTGGACTCTCAGAGCTCAGAGAAGGTGGGTCTTTTCTGTCTTCCTCTCCTGTCATCCAGCTTTGCTCAACTCCATTTACGGGGGGCTGACACACACCTGGTTGTAGTTTAAACCTGCTGGTTGCACTCACCTGGTTTCCCAAGCCTGTGTCAGTCTGTGGTTATATAGGAAAGACTGAAAACCAGACGTGGGTCAGCCCTCTAAGACCAGAGTTGATCTAGGCCTGGAACTGGTTGTTCCTCCTGCCTTTAATGGGTTTTAACGTTGTGTGTTTTAGTGAATAAAACTGTCTGTTGTTATACATTAGTGTCCTATACATTAGTGCCCTAAAATATCATCAAGTCACAAAAGTAGATACATAGAACCCAATTAAACAAATGAGATACAAATGTTATACAATGATCCATTATTACATATCTGAGTGGCAAACGTCTGTGAACCTCTAGGATAAGCTGTTAATTTGAAGGTGAAATTAGAGTCAGGTGTTCACAATCAATGGAATGACAATCAGGTGTGAGAGGGCACCCTGTTTCATTTTAAGAAAAGGGATCTATCAACGTCTGATGACATGTTTGTGGAAGTGTACTATGGCATAAACAAAGATGATTTCTGAGGATCTCAGAATATTATGTGTTGATGCTCAGGCGGGAAAGGTTTACAAAACCATCTCTGAAATGTTTGGAATCCACCAATCCACAGTCAGACAGAATGTGCACAAATGGACGACATTGAAGACCATTGTTACCCTCCCCAGTAGTGGTCGACCAACAAAGATCACTCTAAGAGCAAGGTGTGTAATAGTCTGCGAGTTCACAAAAAACCCCAGGGTAACTTCTAAGAACTAAAGGAATCTCTCACATTGGCTAATGTCAGTGTTCTTGAGTCCATAATCAGGAGAAGACTGAATATCAATGGCAGGGTTTCCCATCTGTTCTTCAAAAAGAACATGGCTTCCCATCTGCAGTTTGCTCAAGATCACATCTACAAGTCAGAAGGCCATTGGAAAAATGTCTTGAGGACATACTGTATGAGACCAAAATAGAAGTACATGTTTTAGAATATCCAAGTCAAAGCCCTGACCTGCTTGAAATGTTGTGGAAACAAGTAGTTCATGTGAGGAAACATCCCAGAGATTAAGCTGTTCTGTATGGGGGAATGGGCAAAAATCCCTCCAAGCCGATGTGCAGGACTGATCTACAGTTAATGGAAACATTTCATTGCAGTTATTGCTGCACAAGGGGGTTACTGAAAGCAAAGGTTCACATACTTTTGCCACTCACAGTTATGTAATAATGGATCGTTTTTCCCTGTGAATAAATGCATAAAATGTAAAAGTATAATATTTTTCTCTCATTTGTTTATTTGGGTTCTTTTATCTACTTTTAAGACTTGTGTTAAAAGCTGATGATGTTTTATTTGATATTTATGCAAAAACATAGAAAATACTAAAGGTTTCACAAACCTTCGAGCACCAGTGTGTAATCCATTTAAGTGTTGCCAATGACTAACAGTCTACATATACCTCATAATGCATGCTACATCTCCTCGTTCAGTGGTTCTCAAACCTCTCCTCGTGGACCCCAGACAAGCCATGTTTTTGTTTTAAACTGAAAGCACACCAGAGTCAATTAATCAAAGGCTTAATGTGTAGTTGACTAACTGAATCAGGTGTGCTGGTTTATGGTTAAAATAAAAACATGGCCTGTCTGGGGGCCCGAGGAGAGGTTTGAGAACCACTAGGTTCCTTGTCCATAGTTCTAATCACAGTACAGTTAATGTGATATTGTTGGTGTGCATGATATTATGTCTGTGTTCAATCCGGTGCCTTACCAGGTACATCACAATGTGCCGTTCTGGAGTGTACGTTCTGTATCTCTGTAAAGACGTGTGCTGTGGTGTCTCCATATTGTGTGTTTATCTGGGGAAATGTACGATGTCCCAGTACATTGTCTGTATAGATACAGATGTATTCCCCCCCCCCCCC
>JACXGM010019990.1:0-18132 GCA_016801145.1 Umbra pygmaea | reverse complement strand
TGTGAAAGGGTACCCAATCTAGTCCAGGAGTCACTCGAGGGTCGTGTGAAAGGGTACCCAATCTAGTCCAGCAGTTACTAGAGGGTCGTGTGAAAGGGTACCCAATCTAATTCAGGCGTTATGAGAGGGTCGTGGAAAGGGTACCCAATCTAGTCCAGGAGTCATTAGAGGGTCATGTGTAAGGGTGCCCAATCTAGTTCAGGAGTCATTAGAGGGTCGTGTGAAAGGGTACCCAATCTAGTCCAGAAGTCATTAGAGGGTCATGCGAAAGGGTGCCCAATCTAGTTCAGGAGTCATTAGAGGGTCATGTGAAAGGGTGCCCAATCTAGTCCAGGAGTCACTAGATGGTCGTGTGAAAGGGTACCCAATCTAGTTCAGGAGTCACTAGATGGTCGTGTGAAAGGGTACCCAATCTAGTTCAGGAGTCACTAGAGGGTTGTGTGAAAGGGTACCCATTCTAGTTCAGGAGTCACGAGAGGGTCATGTGAAAGGGTGCCCAATCTAGTCCAGGAGTCATTAGAGGGTCGTGTGAAAGGGTACCCAATCTAGACCAGGAGTACCTAGAGGGTCGTGTGAAAGGGTGCCCAATCTAGTTCAGGATTTTAGTTTTACCTTTATTTTAACAGGCAAGTTGACTGAGAACACTTTCTTATTTGCAGCAACGGCCTGGGGAGAAGGGGACTGAATGAGCCAATTGAGAGATAGGGATGATTATGTTGCCATGATGTTATGAGGGCCAGATTGGAAATTTTTAAGGACACCAGGCTTAACACCCCTATTCTTACGAATAGTACCATGGGCTCTTTAGTGACCACAGAGTTTCAGGACACCCATTTAATGTCCGATCCAAAAGACAACACCCCTACGCAGGGCAGATGTCCCCATCACTGCCTTAGGGCATTGGGAATCATTTTTAGACCAGATGGAAGAGTGGCCCCCACTGTCCCTCTAACCCCACTTTCAGCAGCACTGGTCTCCCATCCAGGGACTAATCACGCCCAACCCTGCTTAGCTTTGGAAGCAAACCAACAGTGCAATACAGGGCTCTATGCTGCTGGCTGGATTGACTAGAGGGCCATGTATAAACGTACCCCTGTCTAACTTCTCACCTGTCCACTCTACCCAGGCTGGACTCCCAGACCTTTTCACCTGTCCACTCTACCCAGGCTGGACTCCCAGACTTTTTCAGAAGGTCGGAACCAGGATACAAATCCTGGCCACTGTGATGCAATTGTGCCTCAAGGAAGTGACTTAGATTACTGTCAGCCCCATGTCAGCCGCAGTTCATGGGTTTTTTATGCAAAGTAGTGTTTCAAACATGCTGATGTGATTGTGCAGGCGAATGCAAAGCGGTTATCTTCACATCATCATAAACAGCTGCATAGCAGATGGGTCAGGATGGTTTAAAAAAAACAGCAGTCATTATGGCCCACTGAATATCATTGAATCCAGTACAGTATAGGTCAGCCATTGTCTTCTCCCTGGGGCTTTATTGGTCCACTATCATTTCCAGTGTCACACACTAAGCTGTTATGACATGGTCCAACAGTCATTTCCCTTGACTTTCACTACTAAATTGAATGTATTCTATCTGTGGTTCCGTAAACTCAATAAAAAATATAATATATTCTACACTATTAGCGCTGCACTTAAATTAAAACATGCCATTTTCCCAGCCCATTCTTTCCAATCTACATCTGTTTTCCCCCTCCCGCTGAAGAATGTCATTTACCGTCTCAGCAAGGAAGGGCTCAGGACATGGCAGAGGCCTCAGTGTTCCTCAGCGTTGGGGTCCTAATCTCATTGTGGTGTCTGAGTGGCTTTTAGGCAGCTGCATGTGGAGGGGATTCCACCCTGTAATGGAGCATGCCTTCTCCCACTGGCCTTTTCTTATAGCCTCTCAGAGGTTGGCCGGCAGCTAACTGGATTATACACACGCCATAATTAAAGTGATGAGCGCACGCACTCAAACACACACTCCTGTACATCACGTGCGCCGATAAACACAACACACACACACAATCACACAGCAACACACACTTACAGTAGGCAAATACAGACATGCATGCCAGTATGTTTCCTAACACACACTCACAAACGTGCGCACGCTGTAAGCTCGCCTGATCACAGGTGTTCATTAAGCATGGGCCCTCAGGGACTTGTTATCTGGTTGTTTTGAGGACGTCCCACCCTAAAATCGGTCCCACAAGGCACTGCTGCAGGTGCGACTAAACCCCCTGATCTCCAGGAGGTCCCCGTCCTCCTGCCCCACTTGGGTTTTTCTCATTAGACTGGTGTCGTGTTTAGGTGAAATATTTAGGTGCAACATGAAGTAGGAGTGTAAAAAGTTCTCTGTCTTAGACCAGTATTGGCAGCAGCAGTGTTTCCTCTAGCTCAGCTGGCGCTCAGCTTTCCATATCACAGCTCATTTTTCTGGGCCATGGGGCAGGGTCAGAGCAGTGTAGGACATGGGTCAGTGCTTGGTTGGAGACAATATTGACTGTTGGATAGGCTTCAGCAGAGGATTGGCTTGCTTGTGTGTGTTGGTGTGTGTGTGTTCTTATTCTGGTAGTGAGCTTCTTATTTCACTCCTAAATGGAGCAGGCCTTTGCTTTTCTAAAATCTGTTTACGTACACACTGTTTACCTATCCCCACTAGATTCACTCAAAGTGGCTCACTTGTGGGAGTGGTTGAGGGCGTGCTGGCTGACAAGTGTTTTGCTAGCTGATTACAATGTAAGTTAGCTCACTAGCAAACTAGCTAGCCACTAGGCAGCTTATACTGACGTTATATTTAATACAAGTGAAAACCGGAAGCAAAAACTGTCTCGGCCAGCTGCCTTTATGTTGGACTTTTGTTTTATTTACATCCATGTAAGCAAATAGTGAAAGTAAATAACTACGATTAGTTTCTCTATTTTACCTTCCATTTTTCCACATTACACAAATACACATCACCTGATATGCTTAAATCCAATAAGTATTCCAGTTCATACAGCTTGCAGTTGGAAAATCTGCAAAATAATGATGATATCGTCAAAATACTGACTTGCCTAATAATTGTGCACACAGTGTATTGGCACTAAACTCAAACTAAAAATAAGTTTTAATTCACCAACAAATATTTTTATTTCACTGTTACATGACAGAACCATTGTTTTGGAAAATGAAGTCATACATAATTGCAGTTTAAAATTCGTTTTTTATAGTAAGACATCAAAAGCTACACATTAGTTAGAAATTGGAATTGAACCCTGTCTTCATGTCTTCAACATGTGTATGAGACTTGAGATATCTGGCTTGATTATACAATTGCAATAAATATTATTCAACCCCCATTGCAAATCAGGTTTATTGTCCACATTTACAGACTTTCAGCTGTTTGCAATAAACAAATCAAACAAACGCAATTGAAATAGCTCAACACAACGAATGCTTCAATTGGTTTCTGCAAATGCAACTGACAATGACTTCTGCAGTCTCAAAAATATTCAACGCCTTCATGGCAGGCATCTTAAGTATCTAGTAGAGCACCCTTTTGCTGTTATGACCTGCTGCAAATGAGATGCATAGCCAGAAACCAGCCTATGGGAGTATTACTGAAAAATCTTAGCCCATTCTTCATGAGCAATGGCCTTCAGTTCAGTAATATTTTTGGGTTTCCATGCTACCATCGTCAAATCCCACCAGAGATTTTCTATGGGGATCAAGTCAGGTGACTGTGATGGCCACTGTAGAATCTTCTAGGACTTCTTCTGCAACCAATCCTTTGTGGAATTTGAGGTACAGTATGCTTGGGATCATTGTCCTGTTGGAAGATCCAATGATGCCCAAGCTTCAGCTTCCTCACAAGACAGCATGGTGTTTTCCTGATACATCAATGAATCTATCTTGCCTTCTACACACTGCATGTCTCCTGTGCCAGAGAATGTAAAGCAGCACCAGTGTTTGCTTCATTCTTATTTTTCATGTGCTTTTGGGTCAGTAGTGTTGTCCGTCTTCAATTCTGACATGGAAACCTTTTGCGTGTAGTACATGCCTTACCCTGCTCACTGAAACCTCAGTGCCTGTTGCCACCAAGTCTTGCTGCAAGTCTTTTGCAGGCACTCAAAGGTTTTTCACAACCTAAAGTCTCTGAAATCTGGTGCAGATGTTGATAGGTACCTTTTTCTGCTCTGTCCAGGTAGTATAACCACAGTGCCCTTCACTTTGAACTTGTTTTCCAACGGTGTCTCTGGCTGGGAACATTCAGTGCCTTTGCTAACTTCCTGTTCCTTGTTTGTAAAGGGCGATGATCTCTTCTCGTAATTTTTTGTCCATTCTTTTGACTTATACATGTTTCTTCCACGCAGTCCAACATGGCACTCATCAAACACCTAGCCAGTTCAGGCACAGACAGTCCTGACCTCCCTGGGGCCTTAGGCAAAATTGAGACATAACCTGACCCATGAGCCATGTAAACTGCCATTGCTACACAGTCACACCTGACACCCCAGTGATCCAACTACAATCCTCCCTTTTTTAAAACAGTTATATTCTATTATTTTACATATTTTGGGGGGCTTTTGAGGGTCTTTTGCTAATGTGGGGCCCTAGGCAACCACGTAGTTCACCTGTATGGCACACCAGCCCTGAGTTCAGGTATTTCAGGTGTTCCAGCTCAAACACACCTGGTGCAACTAATGAATCTTGAGAAAACATCTGTTTTGCATATTTGTGCTGTTGTGAGGCATTCTTTTCAGGGTGTTGAATAATTTTCAGATTGGTGAAGCCATTGAGTTGGATTTTCAGTCGTATTTGGAGAAACCAATTGATGCATTCTTCGTGTTGATCTATTTTGACAATAACCCCGATTTTTAAATGAGGGTTGACAAATTTTGATTGTTACTCTAAGATCAGCCTTGGGTCTCCACATAAGCTTGGACACAATATACTATTTGGATAACTTTATTAACTTGCCACTCCAATGGCATTGTTCAAAAAGCAGACATGAAATCTTTCAATTAGGCTACCAACCACATTAAATCCAATGCAATTGTATTGCAAGGGCAAACATGTCTGTGAGCAAAGGTACATTTTGAGAAAGGATGCTCTGCTTCTGTTTCTTATCTCTCTGTGTTTCTTCTCTCGTTCGCCTTGAGTTTTTCCTCGCGACTAGATGTTTTTCGTCTAAAAGTAGCTGGCACTTTGCACATTCGCAGCTGATCCTCGAGTTTAATTTCTCTTTCTCGATTTCAGTTTCTTCTCGCGACTTGCAGTGGTATTTGCGCGTGCCGTGTGTAGGGGATAATTAGACCCTCCGATAACCACTTCAAGTGAGTGTGCAACTATGCAGCCGCTGCTAACACGTGGCTAAGGAAGTAGACTCCCATAATGCACCAGATTAATTTAGAGCCTGCGTAATACCGCACAAAAAATTTATAGGCTTGCCCAATGAAATGACGTGCATTTGTTTGACACACAAACAAAACGAAATATTTAAAAAATAAAATGATAAATTGTTAATTATGGTACTTTCATTTTAAAAGATAGGAGGGATCTGAAAATTAGAAATCCATTATTTTCCGTTCCATAAATTAAGAGTGGACCATCAATTATACCAGTTAAATCAGAAGTACAGTATGCCCCGAAGTTGATGCGTTTACTAAACCCCTAGCCACCCTGGGGAAAGTCACCCTCAGAGTTTCGTCATCAACACGTAACCACGGAGGGCCCTCCGAGCGAGGGGGTAGGGCATAGGGGTCGGTTTGGGATTCTCTGCATGTTTTGGGATAAAGTGTCCTTCAATAAGTGTCCTTATTTTTTCTTTAAGGGACTGCAGATGAAGAGTAGCTTTCTTTGCCAATTCTGGCACGTTTACCGGTACATTTTGAGTGTAAACAAAAAATGCCAATTGATTTGCATTGTCCCTTTTAAATAAAAAAATAAAATAAAATACAGAGACCTTAAGAATAGTTGATGTCCTTTTTCAATGCTACATTAGAGTTTGGATTCCTATAAAATAGATGATGTTTAAGGTTTCAACTGTGTAGTTATTTAGCAATACTAAAGCAACAATGTATTTATAATTTCTAGTTTATTGTTGTACTTTTTATACTGTATGTGTTGGACTATTGTAGTAGTTATGATTTTTTATGGATTATTATAATGTGCCTCTGTGCTGTTAGTGACCCAAACTACTTTTCCCTGTTTCACACACACACGCGCAGTCCATATTTGTCTACCCTGAAGCAGACTTCTCTAGAACACACATAATGTACATAATTGACATAATGTATTTACTCTCCCAGTCAGTTGAAGTGGATGATACCACTGTTATGTCTGCATTTAGTTCAAAAGACATTGCCGTTGGTGTTAATTACCATTTACAATTCTAAGGCAACATCTAACATTCTAGTCATTCACAGCTAACCTAGTTAGCATTCACTTGTGAAATTACTAGATGAAGATAGGGATGTTTTACACAAATTGACCGGACTCGGGACGGAGATCAGCTACCCAAACGATATGCCTGCACACTCACAGTCATTATTACTGCTGAATGTTCTGGGCTTTCTAAACTCTTTTTGGTCCCAGAGGTTTATCTGTGTTTTTACGTTAAAGGCAATAGGAAATAATTACATCACATTATTTGTGTGGTTGGTTACAGTGTTCCCTGCCAAGCACTTGAGTTTGACACACACTGCTTATTGTATTTAACCTATGTGTTTTTTCCAATAAATTCCACATAGTTCTGACAGGGGCCACGCTCTTTGTTTCCCATTACCGCACTGCCTATTACAATAAGCTATTCACATTACCGTACTTTAATTGGGTTATATCACAGGATTTTATTATTTAATTAAAGTCATTCTGCCCCAGATAGCTGCCAGACAACCATGTAATATTAACTCTGTTTTAATTGTGTGAGCGTTTAAATGTTAACTTTTAAATGGTCTGACATGATTTATATATTTTTTCAATGAATTAAAAATAATAGTACAGTTGTCACCAACTAATGTTTACCAATGATCATAAAATGTTGACAGACATTTGTTTTTGGAAACATTAATAGTGTAATTTGATCTTCCATAATTTATCTCCCAATAAAGTGTCGTTCGGCTGGTGATCTGATGGCATAACCTACAAGTAATTCAGATGACATTTAAGAGAAATTGGCCATTTGTCACATCTCAACTACTCTTCGCTAATCTGTTTGGCCAGGTTTGTAGGTCTACCTACAAGATCTAGTGGCTATTGCATACTGTAGCTAGCTAGCTAGCAGCTCGCTGCCTAATTCTACAGCAGAGCAGTTTCCTGTGCTCTCATGGACACAAGATGGTCAGTTACTTAACATATGATTAAGAAAGTTTGTGTGGATGCGTGTGAAGATCTTTCAGACTTTCTCCCCGGTGAATAACGGGCTGCCGGATCACCCTGACCACACTGCATGTTGATATCCTGATTTTACACCATGCAAGAAATGAGAGCATATTTCATGAGCACTGACACTTAAACACACACCCCCTCCACACACAGAGCATTTCAATGGGCTTATCGCCAATGGTTGAAGTGTACAGTACCTCCTAGGGTTTTTGTATTCATGAGCGATGAGCTGAATAATTTTATGCTTCAATTGAGCTTTTTTACTCCAACGGTTGTGAATGTGCGAGGACTCGGTTATAGTATGATGTTTGCGTACAGAACAGTATGTGCCTTTGCATTTTTGTCCGTGCCTCTGGGCGCGTGTGTTTGCTTGTGTATATACTATGTGTGTGTACGCATGCCTGTGTGTCCACAGAATATGACTGATCACTTCTCCTATAGCGCTTTCTCCAAAGTCAACATGTTGAGCTGCTCTGGTCTCTTTGCAGCGTGCCCCTTCCGCCTGCAGACAATGGCTGTTTTATGAGATTACACATTTACTCTGTAATGAGAGGGCGTGTGTCTCCACACCAGGACTAGGATATTTATCTTGTTGCAGTAAATTCCCAGAGTTCACCTTTTTTTCTCTCCTTCGTTTGCTTTCTCTCTTCTCCCAGCGTGGCCCGTTCAAAGGAGACCATTGAGAGAAAAGCAAACAGGCATGGCGGGGCAAATATGGCTGTGTGTGTCTGATGCCCAGACGTGCGCATTTCCCTTGGTTTTTCAGGATGAACATTTACCAAAATGTCCCGATATAACATGAGACATGGGGAAAATGGCTTTGTAGGTGTATGGGTAAGGTTTAAGTTTAGATCTAGACCTAAATTGAATGTTATTGGAGTCAGGGTATGGGTTAGGGTAAGTGATAGGTTTAGGGTTAGAGCTTCGGAACAATAGGTTTTAGTGAAAGAGTATTATTATTGTTGAAAAGTCATGATAACATGGTGTGTGTTGCCTGCATTTGTGGGTCAGAGTGCCTCTCTATGTTGGGAGGAGCAGGCAGAGTGGTGCTGACAGGAGAACACCTCACTGGGACGTTCTCCACGTTCAGACGGTAGAGACGTGTGAAGCTGGCTGGAGGAGGGGAGGGGATGCTGGATCATTTTAAAGATCATTAGCCCGCATTAACATTACGGTTCCTTTAGAATGACCGTTCTTACTTTCGTAATGATGAATAATGGCATCCTTAGTACCAGGCCCCTCTTTGCCTCTTTGAAACCTCACAATGTCATTTACACTGGGCTCAGAACCAAGGCGCTAACAGGCTAATGGCTGGCTTGTGTGTCTTAATGCAAGGACATGTCCGCCAATTGTAGACTGGCTATTCAGATCACTGGTCTGGACTGCTTCAGATGTATGACTCTCTGGAGGTGGGAGTGAGGGTGGACTGGAAGCATTTCAAGGAGTATTTCCTTAAAACTGTTCCTCTTCTTTCTTAACCCGTCTGTGTTCTTCTGTTTTGACTCCTTGCCCCTACATCTCTCTACTACCAAAGCGTTCCCCTTCATTACCCTCTAACTTTTTCCCACAACCATTCTAAATATGTCCATTTCTGCTTTTTTCAGTTTTATGTCATACTTATATGTGTATTCATCTTTCCACAGAGACTTGACTAACGTGGATCTATTGGTAATATTTATGTAAATATTTATCCATCCGCTGAGAGGTAATATATCCACAGCATATGTCAGAGCTGCGTTAACGTGCCCCAGCAGAGCCCAACCAGCTCCAGCGCACACACACACACACACGCGCGCGCTCCATTTTAGGGGTCACAAACATGTCAGCAGAGTCCACTTTCAGGAAACGTGATCGCGGGGCTAAGTGCAGGGGATAAGTCATGTGGACTGTGTAAACCAAACCTGTCCAGAACGGAGGATGGAAGGAACAGAGAGGAAAAGAATAGCAGGTAGAAAGAGAACCTTCTACGGTTGCCATATTAAAGTGACACCTGTAATTAGCCTGAATGAAGTCTGTTATGATGGCTCGTTTGAGAGTTTGAGAGTGTTTTTTGCTCTCTATCAACAATGCCAAAGTTTGCACATACTGTATATTGTTTTAGCACAGTTGATCTGACTCAAATCCTTAATTCATCTTAAAGGTCTGAATTTGTTGAATGTGATTTGTCGGGCTAGAACTAAAACATGTGAGTGTGGGAGTGCCTTAAACAGTTGTAAACTACTGCATTGTAACTCAAACCAATCCCATCTCATATCTAGTGTCCTGGATTGTACATGTGTTTGTTTGTTTGGGTGCTCTTCCAGTGTCTCTCTGTTTGATGCTAATATGTTTTCAGGATCTGCAATGTTGTGTCTGGTTTAGATTGATGTCTTGTTCTTGTCTCTTACCCACACACAGACACCCTCCCTCACACACACACATACCCACATAAATATGCATATCTTAAGTCTTTTAAACTAGACAAGAACTAGCTTTCAAATTGAGCAATTACAGACATCTTTAATGCATTGATATGCTAATGAGATCTTTCTATCTGGGAAGACCAAACAGCTAGACATAGCCTGGAATTAGACCTGTTTCATGTAGCGGTCTAAGCTCACCAATCTGGATGAGACATGGGCCCTCACAAGAACACTACACTGTACACGTCACAAAAGCGTACCATCATATAGCACCATCACCATGGTTTTTGTGCTGCTGCACTGGGAATGCTAGATGATCAACATCTACAAATGTCCGTGAATCAACAGCAGAGATTTTCTTTGGTTTAACTTGTACATAATTCACATTTGTCGTCGACTAGACACACTACGGCAATAAAATAGGGCTCCTCTTGTTCAATGCTCATCGAATTTGAATACCTTGCTCGAAATCATCAAAGGAACACTCAAATCACACATCAGGTCTTGATGAACGAAACATATAAAAGATCAATATCTTAACTGTACACTGGTCAAAAGTTTTAAGAATGAGTCCCTCTTTGCCATGAAAATGAACTTAATTTAAAAAAAACATTTCCACTGCATTTCAGCCCTGTCTCCAATGGGCCAGCTGCCATCATGTCAGTGATTATCTCGTTAACACAGGTGAGAGTGTTGATGAGGACAAGGCTGGAGATCACTTTTTCATGATGATTGAGTTAGAATAACAGACTGGAAGCTTTAGTAGGATAGTGGTGCTTGAAATCATTGTTCTTCTGCCAACCATGGTTACCTGCAAGGAAAAATGTGCTGTCATCATTTTTTTGCACAAAAGGGCTTCACAGGCAAGGATATTGCTGCTAGTAAGATTGCACTTAAATCAAACATTTATCAGATCATCAATAACTTCAAGGAGAGAGGTTCAATTGTTGTGAAGGTGTTAGGGCGCACAAGAAAGTCCAGCAAGCGCCAGGACCATCTCTTAAAGTTGATTTAGCTGCGGGATCGGGGCACCACCAGTCCAGAGCTTTCTCAAGGATGGCAGCAGGCAGGTGTGAGTGCATTTGCACATACAGTGAGGCAAAGACTTTTGGAGGAAGGCCTGGTTTCATGAAGGGCAGTAAATAAGCCACTTCTCCAGGTAAAAAATCAGGGACAGACTGATGTTCTGCAAAAGCCAAAAAGTACAGTACAGGGATTAGACTACTGAAGAGTGGGGTCATTTTCTCTGATGAATCCCCTTATCCAATTATTTGGGCCATCCGGAAACACCTTGTCTGGAAAAGACAAGGTGAGCGCTACCATCAATCCGGTGTCTTGCCAACAGTAAAGCATTGTAAGACCATTCATGTGTGGGGTTGCTTCTCAGCCAAGGAAGTAAGCTCACAATTTTGCCCAAGAACCCAGCCATGAATGGTACCAACACATCCTCCGAGAGCAACTTCTCCAAACCATCCAACAGTTTGGTGACAACCAATACCTTTTCCAGCATGATGGAGCACCTTGCCATAAGACAAACGTAATAACTAAGTGGCTTGGGGAACAAAACATTGAAATTTTGGATCCATGGTCAGGAAACTCCCCAAACTTTAATCCCTTTGAGAACTTGTGGCCGATGCTCAAGAGGCAGGTGGACAAACAAAACCCCACAAATTCTGACAACTCCAAGCATTGATTGTGTAAAATCAGTTGATCATGTTCAGATCTGTATGGTCCTGTATGCACTCCCAATAACATCTGGACATGCTCCTGATGAGATGGTGGATCTCCTCCTAGAACTAGATCAGGGCACCAGTGAGCTCCTGGACAGCATGTGTCGCTGCTTGGAGGCGTGAGATGCACAATACATTTACGTGCAATTCGATATATTAGAATTGGCTTTTCTATATGAATAAATCATGTTTGTCCTCACAGCATAGAAAGGAAATGTACAAGCCACTTTTATGTCAGTGCTTGATTATGGTGATGTACTATAGTGTATATGCATGGGTCAGCATCAGGGCTGAAACATTTAGATTCAGTATATCATGCAGCGTCGCACTTTATTATTGGAGCAACCTATCACACGCATCATTGCCTAGTATACACTGCAGTTGGCTGGGATGCTTTAAATATTAGAAGGTCCAGACATTGGCTGATGTTTGTTTACACATGTTTATATATCAGCCCCGGGCTCAGGACTTTTTATTACTAGAAACACCACGAGTCCACTCTGAGTTAGGTAACCTGAATTAGAATACCATGGAATGATACTCAGAACAAACATTAGCTAGAAGTTTTAGTTCCAATGAGCAAATGTATATGTCGGTTACATTACCTATTTATTGATAACTGGATTGTTTCTTTTAAAGTCTTGATTTATTGTCTTTTATTGTGTATTCGTTATGTAAATTCCATTGATTTTATACTTTCTTATTCTGTTTTAGTTCCTTGGCTTCCATTTTTATACGATTTTGTTTCGTTGTATCACAGAGAACAGCTGCAAAAGAGGCCCTGGTCTCAGTTTGTGTTCCCTGGAGAGATAAAGCTTAGTAATTTAACCTATACTAAAAGGTATACATGTAGCCTTGTGTATTTAGGGGAAGTGTGTATATTTGTGCTTGCTTATGAATGATAATGTATGTGTCTACAGTATAAATTAGCTTACATGCTGTGTGGCTGCAACAAGCAGTAAAGGTTGTAGATAAATGTCAATATTTATTTTCCTAAGTTGTTACTACACAAAGATCAAATCTTACAGTTTTTATTTAAACTATGCAAAATTATTAAGAGGAACTGTTTGGGAAAGCCTTAAAACAGAAAAATGTTGCCTAGGACGGGTATAATCGTGCCAGCGTTAAACCAGTGGGGAAAACACACATCCACCATCCGCACCAATGTGATGGTCAGTGTGCTCACTGTTGCCCCCTACTGGCATGTATGCAAGGTGATTCCCAAGGTTGTGTTTATTTTGGACCGACTTAATTTTGATTAGAAACTAACGCAAGCTTGTGTGTGTTTGTGTTTGTGTGTGTGTTTGTGTGTGTGTGTGTGTGTGCGCGTGTGCACGTGTGTGGGTGCGTGCAGCCTGGGGGGTGAGGGTGAGCTGTTAATGACAGGCCTTTAGAGTGTGTGTGGTAAAATGAGTAGAGAAAGGCCGTGTGTGATTAAAGGCCTCAGTTAGCCTTGCAGAGGCTCAATATGGAAACAGCATGAAGAGAGACTACAGTAAATACTGTCCACTGATACAACAACAAACAACCTCAACAGTCTAAAAACTGTCTGCCTGTTTGAAATAACTGATGGTCTTTACGTCTTTGTAATGGTAACATTGTGCATTGGAGGGGTTCTGTCACCTTGGATATTTAAAAAATATTTGTAATATCTAAATAAAATATAATATAAATTAAAAACACTTTAATTAAACGTGAGCAACTGCAGTGTAGATTTCACCTTGTGTTGATGGTTATTATCCAGCTGAAATGAGATTCCTCTTCCAGTTCTTTGTATAAAGTGAAATGGTTCTCTTTTGGATTTGATGTGGAAGAAATCTGTTGACACTTTTCCTGCTCAAAGATCTGCTAGCTAAAAGACAGTTAAAGAGACAGCCTCTGCACTGCATCATGGTAGCTGGAGGAAAAAAGGGTATTATTCGGAAGGTACATTGTTGGCATTTTACACTAAATAAATATGTTAGACTGATTTGTTCAACACAATTCACCAGAATCTTTCTTACTGTTTGTCGAGGTGGATTACCCCTTTAAACATACCACGATACAGGCACCACCATGCTTAAAGAGTGAGGCAGTTACTTAATAATATGTTGGTTTGGATTCGTCCCAAACTTACCTCTTTGCAATGTGTACATTGTTGACATATTTTGTGTACAGAACCTTCATGAAGACTAAGGAACGTTCAACGTAAATCCTTCCTGATTCCATGTACCTTCAGCTCAGTTTAGGAGGATTTGAAGTGTTTGTGTTAAACACATAATCCACAGTATTGTAATTAACTAATTGTCCAGATATAATTATCATGTTTAATAAGATACTTGTTACACAGCTTCCAATCACTGACACTATGAGCGTGCGTAGCCTCTGTAAGGGGACCAGCCAGGTCGTTCCAGCCGGTGTAAAACATATGCTTCCACTTTTGAGGACAGCTTGAATGAGTTTGAAACACACTCGCACAACCCTGTGTGTATTTAGTCCTCGGACTCACAGCTGGGATGTCACGCCCAGCCCTCAACGCTAACGTACGCCAGAAACAATTAATTGTTGGACTTCTGAAGAGCCAAGATAAATGGGAAATTAGTACATCGTGAGTGGGCGTCCCTTCGGGAGTGTGTCTCTCCTTGGTTCGGTGTGCGTCACTTTAGGAGTGCGTGTGTGTTTGAGTGCGTCAGGTTTTATCAGTGTGTTTTGGTTCAGAAAAGCCCAACGGTGTGCTGGAGTGTTTTGATCTTTGTCTCGCCACTCAGCTGTGCTCTTGAGATGCCCTCACAGTGTGGCTGTAGTAACTCACACACACACACACACACACACACACATACACACACTACTGTACGCTCACATTTTGACAAAGCCAAACCCCACCATTATCTCTACTCTTACTGGGCCTAGTTTGACCCACTGCTCCTTCAACTCCCAGAGTTGTTTCAGGTGGCCTGGAGCTGCTGGGGAGGCCTGCTTATTTCTCCTGGTAAGGCCATGCTAGGTGTCTCTCTGACAGGGTGTGTCTGTAGCAGAGCCCCCTGGCTGGGGCAGTCAGTCCGGACCACCCAAACTCAGGGGAGGACCCTGCGACCTTGCTGGCTGACTGGACGGTGTGCTGTGCACAGGACCTACTGTAGGGAGGGATTTGCGGGGAAACTGGCTGCTTGTTTGATGTTGCCATGTTTAGTCATTTGCAGTGTGATTAAGTCTGGTTTCAATTGAGAAGTGCAAGTAGAACGTTAAAGGGATATTACTGTATGTTGAACTCTCGTCACGGCTCTCGTTTGTTCCTTTTCCCTGTTTGTGAAAAACAAAACATACATTATCATGCTCTCTGCTGTCACACCCCCTGTCCCCAGTTGCAAACAAAAGTGAAACCATTTCTTTGATAGTCCAGGGGGTGTTGTAAAAGAGTGATATTCTACTACTTGTCTGTGGACAAGAATATGTCTATGAAACCATATGAACACACTGCTGGCTTTGATGACATAGGACCATTTACAGGGAGTTTACACAGAGTTGAGTACGGAATAAAGACTTCAAATAAAAAAATTCTATGTGAAACGCTGTTTGTCAGTGGAAGTAGCGGACAGAAGTCTGTGAAATAATGCCCAATGTATCTGGTCTGAATCCTGACAGAAAACATCCACCGTGAAAAAGAGATGATCCATAACGGAGCGTAGGAGGGGAGGATGGTGTGGAGGAGAGGAGGAAAGGTGGATAGTCGGAGGAGAAGAGAGCAGTTTTATCTTGACCGTGTGGTTCGGAGCCTGCCACCACCGCTGATAACTCATCTCAGGTTGTCCCTGTGTGGGTTGCCAGATCTTATCACCATCCCTATTTTTCTCTTCTCTCTTTATCCTCTTCTGTAGGCTTCTATAAACAAGGCCAGTGTGTTGCCAGATCATCCTCTGCCTCTTATCAGGACTGAGAAGACAGTGTTATCTGTGCCAGCTGTGTCGGGGCCATGACCAAAGACAAAAGCAGTTACTGTCTGTCTCTGCCCCATCCATCTCTAGCGAGATGCTAATCACTTTAAATCTCTCAGGCGCTTCCATTCTCTGTTAGTGTCGCCTGGACGTTTTTCCTTTCTATTTTTCTGTTGCTGTCTCTCAATCTCAAACTGTTTTGGCTTTAAACAAAACAGTATACAGTACAGTACATCTCAATTTTCTTAACTGACAGAGTCAACCATTTTGTTTGCATGCTCTATCTATAGGACTATCCCAACAACTCCTTGTCTTTTTGTCCAATCACTATGTGTTGGGGGCGCCTGTGTTTGTATTCTGTGTTAACGGGCACCAATTAGTGTTTACACCTCTGTTTAGATAAACTCCCATTTTGAGCTTGTTTGTTACCATAGATATAGTGGCCCTCATTCATCAAACGTGCGTAGAAACCAGTGTAGATCTGAACGCAGAAATCATCTTACGACGAGACTCTCGTGTGATTTACAAAACATTCGAATCACTCCAATTCCAGCGTACGAATGAGCGGCTGTTGATAAATCAGACGGTTGAAAACAATCGTAATTTAAATAACACGCCCACAAATATGCATGAATTAGAGGCCTTGCCCTTAGAATTTACGACATGGATAAGCGAAATCCGGCAAAGAAAATGATTTTCTCTGAGAAAAAAGAGGTCTCAGGTGCAGGCCAACCTCTTATTTGTTTTATTTGGAAGCTTAAAATCAGGCGTCGATTGTTAAAGGAAAATGCGGTGTTGACTGAGGTTACTGAAAGCGATTAACGAGAACCTGAAGTGTATTTCAAATAAATGAATTACTTTCACTAAATATTCCACATTGTTTTTTTAAGTAGCTTACTTACCCAATATAGCACGTACTATATTAGAAGCTCAGAATAAGATCCTGTCTCCTTCGTAGAGCCCACAATGGTGGCTGTTGTGGCCACTGATCTTTATTTAATTGGCATGATTCTCCAGCGCAATATCGCGGAGAACCCCGCATGCCATAATTATGTTGCAGGCCTGCTCTGGTGTGTATAGCAGTCCCCCCACCCCACCCCGCTTACCCAAGACAGAGCTACCGGTACAAACCTATACATCACTCCACTGTGCGTGTGTGCGCACTGTTGAACCTGCGCTCCTGCTTGTTTCGGGATTTGCAAGCGGTGTATGTTTCGCTTGTTTATATAATATATATATTATTTGATTCAATTTGTTGTTTGCCTAATTTCTGCCCTCATGTTATAGGCCACCGTGAAGTGAAAGGGAAAAAATAAACCACTTAATAGCAATGTGCTGTATATAATTAATTCATAATTCGAAAATGTAATTTGCAATATGGGGTAGTTGCGATGCAGACATATTCATCAATGATTGCTGGTTCAACAATTCACTGAACCGGGTGGTTATACCATGAACACCGCTAGTCACACTAGAGAATTTGCGTACACAAAGTCAGACCAGACATGAGATTTTATCGCAGCCTACGATCACGTTCAAATTGATAAATCCCTTGCCTTGCGTAGGAATCTGCGTACGCCCATCGTACGCCTGTTTTAGGTCGTACGCACCTTTCATAAATGAGGGCCAGTGTGTTTGCAAATGTTCTTATAGCAGTTATATATGAAATAATGTGCCGGAGAATGGTGTAGTGGTCTAAGTTCCAGATTCCCGACCACAAATGTCCCATGGCATTGGTGTTCGAGCACCGGCTTGATGGACCATCTGTGTCTTTCCTCTTGGTCTAACTGTAAATAAGTGTCTGCCTAGTCAATGCTTCCTATTGTCTTGTCAATAAAATAACAGGAAAAAAAACAAACAAAAGAATGCTTTTCTAAGCGTTTCAAGAGCAAGAAATTACATCAATCTTCCTTGACAGGTCAGTCAATTGAGGTGAAGTGTGAGAGCCTCATCCTGTGTAGATGGAGAGGTCCGGTTCTGGCTGAGGGAAGCCATGTTCAGAGATATAGATGATGCCATATTCAGAGATATAGATGATGCCATGTTCAGAGATATAGATGATGCCATGTTCAGAGATATAGATGATGCCATGTTCAGAGATATAGATTATGCTATGTTGAGAGATATAGATGATGCTATGTTCAGAGATATAGATTATGCTCTGTTGAGAGATATAGATGATGCTATGTTCAGAGATGTAGATGATGCCATGTTCAGAGATATAGATTATGCTATGTTCAGAGATATAGATGATGCTATGTTCAGAGATATAGATTATGCTATGTTGAGAGATATAGATGATGCTATGTTCAGAGATGTAGATGATGCCATGTTCAGAGATATAGATTATGCTATGTTCAGAGATATAGATGATGCTATGTTCAGAGATATAGATTATGCTATGTTGAGAGATATAGATGATGCTATGTTCAGAGATGTAGATGATGCCATGTTCAGAGATGTAGATGATGCCATGTTCAGAGATATAGAGGATGCTATGTTCAGAGATATAGATGATGCAAGTTATTGGTACTGTGATCGTGTCCACTGTCACTATAGAGAATCAAAGATATTATAATCATGTCCACTGTCACTATAGAGAATCAAAGATATTATAATCATGTCCACTGTCACTATAGAGAATCAAAGATATTATAATCATGTCCACTGTCACTATAGAGAATCAAAGATATTATAATCATGTCCACTGTCACTATAGAGAAT
>JACXGM010019989.1:0-18071 GCA_016801145.1 Umbra pygmaea | reverse complement strand
GAAAAGACGAGGCCAGCCGATATTGGCGTGGCAACTGCAGGCGGTACGTTACCGGATTGATTCGGTGGGTGACCTTGAACGGTCCGATATACCTCTGGGTTAGTTTCTTACAGGGGGCATCCCGCCGGAGGTCCCTGGTGGACAGCCAAACCCTCTGGCCCGGATGGAATAAAGGAGTTGGACGTCTCCTCCGGTCAGCTTTGTCCTTCTGGCGTCCAGAGGCCCGTCCTAGATGTTGGTGGGCAGACTCCCATACTCGTGCACTGCTGGAGAACCACTGTTCCACTGCTTCCACGCTGGCTGGTTCTGTATCCCAGGGGAACAATGAGGGCTGGTACCCTAGGACACACTGGAAAGGGGTCATACCCAAAGAACATTGGACCAGTGAATTTTGTGCATACTCAACCCACGGTAAGAACCTTGCCCAATCATGTGGCCTGTTAGTACATTGCTGCCGCAGGAAGGTACCTATGACCTGGTTGAGCCTTTCTGTTTGACCGTTGGATTTGGGGTGATAACCGGAGGACAAACTGACTGCCACTCCAAGATGCTTCCAGAAGGCCTTCCATACCTGAGAGGTAAACTGGGGGCCCCTATCAGAAACTATGTCCTCAGGCAGGCCGTATTGACGGAATACATGGAGAAACACACTTTCAGCCAACTCCAAGGCAGTAGGCAGTTTGTCGAAAGGGAGCAAGTGGCACATTTTAGAGAACCGATCAATGAGGACCAGTATAACCATTTTTCCTGATGAGACAGGTAGATCTGTTACAAAATCAAGAGCAACATGGGACTACGGTCGATTGGGAATAGGCAATGGCAAGAGTTTACCTGATGGTAGTTGTCGTGGGGTCTTAGATTGAGAGCAGATCGGGCAAGACAGAACGTAATCCATGATGTCCTCCCGAAGGGAAGACCACCAGTACTTCCTGGAGAGTAGTTGGGTTGTCCGGGTTATCCCAGGGTGGCCTGTTCCTAGGGATGTGTGACACCACTGCATCAGTCTGGGTCTCAGGGGAGCAGGAACATAGGTCTTCTGTGGCGGGGTCCCAGGGGGAGCTGGATCTGAAACAAGAGCCTCACGGATAAGGTTGTCAATTTCCCATTGTATGGGTCTTACCAGGCAGGTCTCGGGTAAATTGGTTTCAGATGGCCTGGGTTTGTCGGGTGGGTCATAGCGACGAGAAAGAGAATCAGCCTTCCCGTTTTTACTGCCTGGAATGTACGACACAGAGAAGTCGAAGCGATTGAAGAAAAGGGACCACCTAGCTTGTTGTGCAGTTAACCGCTTGGCCGTCTGAATGTATGCCAGGTTCCTGTGGTCGGTGAGGACCTTGACAGGATGCCGGGTCCCCTCTAACCAATGCCTCCATTCCTCAAGAGCAAGTTTTATGGCTAACAGTTCTCTGTTTCCGATGTCATAGTTGCGTTCTGCTTGTGACAGTTTACGGGAATAGAACGCACAAGGACGGAGCCCGGATGTCGACCCGGATGGTTGTGATAATACCGCCCCTACCCCGACTTCCGAAGCATCAACCTCCACGGTGAACGGTAGGGATGAATCAGGTTGTTGCAACACGGGTGCTGTAGTGAATCGGTCTGTCAGGCCCTTGAAGGCATCCCGAGCTTGCTCCGTCCAGGTCAATGTCGAACGACGTTGTGCAGTTAGTGCATGAAGGGGCGCCGCCACAACGCTGAAGTTGCGGATGAAGCGCCTGTAGTAATTTGCAAAACCCAGAAACCGTTGCAAATCCTTACAGGTTCTAGGAAGCGGCCAGTCCCGTACTGCCTCAATTTTTTGTTTGTCCATCCTGACCCCACCAGGTGTAAGTACAAAGCCCAAAAATGAAACAGTGGTAACATGAAAAACGCTCTTCTCTGCCTTAACGTAAAACTGGTTGTCTAGGAGTCGTTGTAGCACTGATTTGACATGTGTCACATGTTCAGACAAAGACGTTGAGTAAATTAATATATCATCGATGTACACGACTACATAACGGTCTATCATATAGTGGAAGATATTGTTCATGAACGACTGAAAGACTGCAGGGGCATTGGTAAGGCATGACCAGGTACTCATAATGTCCTGTGTGGGTGAGAAATGCAGTCTTCCACTCGTCCCCTTCTTTTATCCTGACCAGGTTATATGCACTACGCAGATCCAATTTGGTGTACACTGTGGACTGACCGACTTGCTCTAAGGTGGATGGTATTAAAGGCAGAGGGTATCGATGTTTAATGGTAACATTGTTTAGTGCTCTGTAATCAATGCATGGCCTAAGACCCCCATCCTTTTTTCCCACAAAGAAAAAACTAGAAGCGGCCGGGGACTTTGAAGGTCTGATAAAGCCTTGGCTGAGTGTTTCCTTAATATAAGAATTCATAGACTCCTTTTCTGGCAGGGACAGTGGATAGATCCTACCTTTAGGGAATGTAGCATCCGGCGTCAGTTCGATCGCGCAGTCCCAGGGTCTGTGAGGAGGGAGAAGGGTGGCCTTCTCTTTGGAAAACACTTTCACAAAGGCGTTGTACTCGGGGGGGATAATGGTTGCCTGGCTGGCGGTACACTCTTCCACCGACGTGGCCCTACAAGGTGTGTGTATACAGGTTTCCTGGCATGCTTTACCCCAGGTTAGTAGTTCTCCCTTTGACCATGATATGACAGGATCGTGTTGTTTGAGCCAGGGATGTCCTAGTATGAGTGGGTCTCTAGCTGAATCCAGGACCATAAATTGGATGACTTCATGGTGAAGGATCCCTACGTGCATGGTTAAGGGAGCGGTCTGATGTGTGATATAACCTTTTCCCAATGGCTGCCCGTCCAAGGCTTTAACACGTATAGGGGATGGTAATGGGAGCATGTCTACACCCAGAGCCTTAGCTAGGGAACCATCTATAAAATTACCAGCTGCTCCCGAATCAATCAAGCCCCCTAGAGTCATCTGCTTAACCCCATGAAATAGCTTAACAGGGATATTCAATGTTTATTGTAAATAATACCGGGCACAGACTTCCCAGAGTAAGCGTAGAACAGACAAGGGGCAGGCAGAGAATGATCAAGGGACAGGCGTGGGTCAGACAACAGTGGAGGTACTCAGACAAAAACAGGGCATGGCTTCGAGGCGGGCAGTCAGACGTGCCAGGTTGATACACTGGATAACAGGTACTCCTCCAGGCAGGGGTCGGGCTTCAAATCAGGCACTCCAACAAGTGTAGTCGATTATTATAAGGACAGAATATACAGAGCTGAGGTACCAAGGGATAATCCAAATTCCAAAGATGAAGAGAGCAATCCAAAAATCAAACCAGAAAGACAGTCAACCATATCTCTAAACGCTCAGTATGCACAGTTACTCGCAATACCTCGCACTGAGGAATTGGAGTGTGGGTGTATATATCTCAACCAAACAGTAGCAGGTGCAGGCAATAAGGTGGAATAGACTTGATGACAGGGATGCCTTCAAGACAGTTGGGAAGGTGTGTATAGCAAGGGGAGACCAGAGGAGGAAGACACGGAGTGAAGGCATGACCGTAACAGAATTATGTTACCATATTATTATTTACTGATTAGGAAGAACCAAATGGAAATGTGTTATCCATGTAATAAATATGTAATTTAGTATGTTAATCAAAAATGTTTAGGAATAGATTACCACATGTTTAATTAAGTACTAATTACAACAAAGTTATTTGGAACTGACTTGGCAATAGAATGAATAGCAATGTGTGAATAGAATTTTTTGTTAAGAGCTTGGGTCATTTGAAAGCAACATTGCAGATTATTATTAGTTTACCCGAAGCTAAAAAAACTGTTTTGGTGAGTAGGTGTGTCAAGGTAAGTAGAGGCAGGAAGCAGTTGCAAGGCAGCGATCATTTATTTTACTAAACAGAAATATAATTCCAGCAGAACTGAATAACACCAGAGGTTCCAACGTAACGACAGATACAGTGACAGGGCACAATACTCGACAGTATACTACAGGGAGTGACAGGCATTTATACTGTTGGATAAGTACGACAACAAGTGCAATCAACGCACCTGTTACGCAGCCCCAGGTGGCATCAATCATAAAGATGGGTAGACCATCAGGAACAGTCCCAGAGACTCCAGCAGGTATACAAATACAAAGAGCATATCTATAGTGTCTAAACAGAAATGTGCCATGCTAAAAACAAAAGTCCAATCCTCAAAAGGAGGACACAGGAATAATAGTCAATACTCTGGTGACCCCGACCGTCGGGGCTTCTGAGCTGCCCTTACAGTACCCCCCCCCTGAGGTGCGACACCTGGCGCAGAGAGGAGACGAGAGCGAGGACGCCCCGGGCGACGAGGACCAGGACGTAAGGGATGGGCCACATGAAAGTCCCGACAGAGGGAGGGATCCAGAACATCCGCCGCGGGCACCCAGCTGCTCTCCTCCGGACCGTAACCCTCCCATTCCACGAGGTACTGCAAGCGCCCAGCCCTGCGCCTGGAGTCCAGGAGCCGACGCACCGCATACGCCTCCTCCCCATCCACCAACAGCGGAGGCGGTGGGGGCCCCCCAACTCCCCCCTCCTCAAGCGGACCACGAACCACCGGCCTAAGTAGGGAGACATGGAAAGAAGGACACAACTTCATATGTGGAGGTAGACAAAGGGTGTAGGTGACCTCATTCACCCGACGGAGGATGGGAAAAGGACCAAGAAAACGTGAAGAGAGCTTCCGGCAGGGAGTCCTCAGAGGCATGTCCCGCGTGGAGACCCAGACTCGATCCCCTGGCCGAAATGATGGAGCCTCCCTCCGGTGTTTGTCCGCCTGCGCCTTGTACCGTCTCACAGCCCTCTGGAGATGCGTGTGGGCCGCCGTCCATAACGCCTCCGCTCTGCGGAACCAATCGGTTACAGCAGGGATATCCACCGTGCTAGGGTGCCAGGGTGCGAGAGCAGGTTGATAGCTAAGGACACATTGGGAAGGCGTGAGACCAGTAGAGGTGCGTGTAAGGGAGTTTTGTGCATACTCAGCCCATGGAAGGATGTCCGCCCACTCGTCCTGTTTGTGGTGGCAGTAGGACCTCAGGAACCGCCCAAGTTCTTGGTTCGCCCTCTCCACTTGCCCGTTGGATTGGGGCCGATACCCAGACGTGAGGCTCACGGACACCCCCAGTCGTGCCATAAAGGACCTCCAGACTCGCGACGTGAACTGTGGTCCTCTGTCCGAGACCACGTCCTCCGGAATCCCGTAGGTCCTGAAGACCTGAGAGAAAATCGCCTCCGCGGTTTCCATAGCTGTGGGCAGACCAGGGAAAGGGACAAGCCGACATGCTTTGGAAAAACGGTCAACCACCACCATAACAACTGTGTTCCCCTTAGAGGGAGGTAAATCCGTTACAAAATCTACACATATGTGCGACCATGGCCGTTGCGGGGTAGGTAGAGGGTGTAGCTTACCGAATGGCAGGTGACGAGGTGTGGTACACTGAGCACAAACGGAACATGATGAAACATACCGTCGCACGTCCTGGGACAGGGTAGGCCACCAGTACTTAGTTTTGAGAAGCCCTATGGTGCGCTGGATTCCCGGATGACCCGTCGTCAGGGACGTATGCACCCATACCAAAAGGCGATCCCTGATGTCGGGTGGCACGAATAAGAGGTCCGGTGGACACTCCGGTGGAGCCGGCTCCTGTGCCAACGCTCTCCTGATCTCTCCGTCCACCTCCCACTCGATGGGTGCTACTATGCGGGCCGTGGGCACCACCACCGTCTCCCCAGCCCTCTCGTGGTCTCCATCATGCATGCGCGACAGGGCGTCCGCTTTGCCGTTCTTGGAACCAGGACGATAGGACAGAACATAATCAAAACGGGTTAGGAACATAGCCCACCTGGCCTGTCTAGGGTTGAGTCGCTTAGCCGCTTTGATGTACTGCAGGTTACGGTGATCCGTCCACACCAGAAATGGATGTTTGGCCCCCTCCAGCCAGTGTCTCCAAGCCTTCAGCGCCTCCACCACGGCCAACAGCTCTCGATCCCCCACGTCGTAATTTCGTTCCGCAGGTAGTAGTTTTCTGGAATAGAAGGCGCATGGGTAGAGCTTGGAGGGGTTACCTTGTCTCTGTGATAAAATTGCACCTAAGCCCATGTCGGACGCATCCACTTCTACTATGAACGGGAGGTCCGGATCTGGATGCCGTAAAATAGGAGCCGTGGTGAACCTCTCCTTCAAGATCTGCCAGGCTCTCTCCGCCTCCCAGGACCACTGCAGCCGGCGCGCCCCTCCCTTCAGTAAGGCGGTCAACGGTGAAGCAATTGAGCTGAAGGAGCAGATGAAACAACGGTAAAAGTTGGCAAAGCCCAGGAAACCTTGTAACTGTTTTACCGTGGTAGGAACAGGCCAAGCCTTCACCGCCTCAACTTTGTCCATCTCCATCTCCAAGCCGCTCTCTGTGATCCTGTAGCCTAAGAAGGAGATCGCTGGGGCGTGGAAAACACACTTCTCTGCCTTGATGTAGAGATGGTTACGGAGCAGCCGACGTAGAACCTCTCTTACATGCTGCACATGGGAGTCGAAGCTGGAGGAATAGATCAGTATATCGTCAATATATACGATGACAAAGCGACCCAACAAATCCCTGAACAGTTCATTGACGAAAGACTGGAAAACCGACGGGGCATTGGTCAGCCCATAGGGCATGACGGGGTACTCATAATGCCCCGAGGTCGTGCTAAAAGCTGTTTTCCATTCATCCCCAGGTTTAATACGGATGAGTTTATAGGCGCTCCGGAGATCAAGTTTAGTGAATACTTTAGCCCCGTGCATTTGTTCTATGGCGGAGTGAATAATGGGTAATGGATATTTGTACTTCACCGTGACCTCGTTCAGCGCACGATAGTCTATGCAGGGCCGCAGTCCACCATCCTTTTTCTTGACAAAAAAGAAGCTAGATGATATTGGAGAGGTGGATGGACGGATGTGACCGTGCGCCAGGGCCTCCCTCACATAGGTCTCCATAGCCGCTGTCTCTGTGTAGGAGAGAGGGTACACATGACTTCTAGGTAAGGCAGCACCCTCGTGTAAGCGTATGGCGCAATCACCAGGCCTATTAGGAGGTAGACATGTAGCCCGTGTCTTGGAGAACACAGCAGCTAGATCTTGATACTCGGAGGGAACAATGCTAGAGACCTCCACATCTCCCAGTGGGCTTTCAATAGAGGTGGTGTGGAGCCCCTTGGGAAAACATTGGGCACGACAGCTGCTAGACCAACCTATTATCCTCCTCCCTCTCCAGGATATCACCGGATCATGTCGTGTGAGCCATGGCATACCCAGCACTATAGGGTGTGAAGGAGAGGTAATGACAAACAGAGATACTTGCGATGTATGGTTGTCACTCATGCGTAACTGTATGGGCTTGGTACGATGTGTGATACCACCGGCTCCGATGGGGCGTCCATCCACCGCGCTCACCGGAATGGTACTCTCCAACCTCTCCACAGGGATGTCGTGCGCCGAAACCATGTTGACATCTATAAAGTCCCCAGCAGCTCCGGAGTCTATTAACACTGGCACAGTACTACATGCAGGATACTCAGGTAAAGTCGAGGACACGGTAAAGACAGTATGCGTAACTTGAAGATTAGAAATCTGTTGGCTTACCCTAGCCTCGGAAACTGAGGACTTCTTGGCCTGATGGGACGTGCTCCTAACCCGAGGACACTTTGCCAGAACGTGCCCCTCCTCCCCACAGTAGAGGCACAACCCCAGTTGGAATCGGCGTCGCCTCTCCTCCGAGGTCAAACGAGTGGACCCTACTTCCATAGGTTCTTCCCTGGTGACTTGCTCCTGGGAGCGCTCCCTCCTCAGCCCAGGGTTACTCCTGGCCCGCAGCAGCCCATCCAATTTGATCGCCATCCGTATTAGTTGGTCCAACGTGGTGTCCTCGTCCCGGCAGGCAAGTTCCACCTTGACCTCCTCTCTTAATCCCTCCCGAAAGAGGGACAGTAAAGCTGACTCGTTCCAGCGGCTAGCCGAGGCCAAGGTCTGGAATTCCAACGCGTACTCAGACGCGGTACGCCTCCCCTGACGCACATGTAACAAGCGGTCTCCGCTCTCCCGATCAACCGCCGGATGGTCGAACACCGCCTTAAACAGGGAGGCGAATTGCTCATAGTCCTCCAGTTCTGGACCCTCGGCCTCCCACACCGCTGTAGCCCACTCCAGAGCCCTCCCCGTGAGTAAGGAGATAACGGTAGCCACCTTGGCCCGGTCAGCCGTGGAAGGACCTGCTCTGTGGGTGAAGTAGAGGCTGCACTGGAGGAGAAACCCCCGACATCTACCGGGGTTCCCGTCATACTTCTCAGGAAGGGAAACCTCCGTGCTCCCGAGCGGTGCTGGTGGTGACGGTGGAGGAGGTACCGGAGAGCCGCCTGGTACCACAGAGGGAGGACTGGCTTGATCCATCGCCCGGAGACGGCGGAGAACCTCCTCCATGGCGTCCTCGAGGTTTTGCAGCTGGTTGTGGTGTTGCCGCAAAACCCGGTCTCTCTCGTCCAGCGCGCCGGGTGCTCCTTGATCCCTTGCTGCTTCCATGGTTACGGTCGAGTATTCTGTCAAGGTAAGTAGAGGCAGGAAGCAGTTGCAAGGCAGCGATCATTTATTTTACTAAACAGAAATATAATTCCAGCAGAACTGAATAACACCAGAGGTTCCAACGTAACGACAGATACAGTGACAGGGCACAATACTCGACAGTATACTACAGGGAGTGACAGGCATTTATACTGTTGGATAAGTACGACAACAAGTGCAATCAACGCACCTGTTACGCAGCCCCAGGTGGCATCAATCATAAAGATGGGTAGACCATCAGGAACAGTCCCAGAGACTCCAGCAGGTATACAAATACAAAGAGCATATCTATAGTGTCTAAACAGAAATGTGCCATGCTAAAAACAAAAGTCCAATCCTCAAAAGGAGGACACAGGAATAATAGTCAATACTCTGGTGACCCCGACCGTCGGGGCTTCTGAGCTGCCCTTACAAGGTGCATACAAACACTGGGAGTAATAGGAATTAGGTGTTGATAAATCGTCTTACAGGACAGGAAACAGTATATTAAGTTGAGGTTATTAAGAGGATATACAAAATGCAGGAAATCTGACTGAATTGTGATTAATAATGTCACAAAAATTAGGACACTGATAATCTGCAGATCAAAGCCATATCTCCCTGAACCAAAACACTGGTAGTGCTTGGATTTATCACCTCGAAGTGGGTGCAACTGAGCCGTCGGGGCGCTAGATTGGCAATACCTTTGATTCTCAGGTCCTCCATTAAAAATATACATTTTAATCCCATAAGCGTCTATACGCTTCATAATCAATACCTGTCATCCTTACATATACTCTGAATAATGTTAAAGTGTCGTATGCTCAGTTGGATATCTTATAGAATATGGGGTGCTGTTAATATAGGAAATATTCTAGGAAATATTCTGTTTGAAGTCTCCTCTCTTGCCTGTTGAGGAGCACAAGGGTGGGGGCAGATAGCAGAGGGGGCTCTCAGTGAACAACTCAGATCACAGGTAAAGACAGTTTTGGTTATTGGCAAATACATTACCCCAATACTATTTCTTATCTCTCCTCTAAGTTCTGATAGATCAGGAAATGCTGATTACCAAAAAGTAATGGTTTATGTGTGGTGTGGAGGTTTTTAATGGGAAGTAACAAATTTGGTGTGTAAACTGATACTTACAAAATCTGCTAATATTCAGGAATGATCAAAGAGGATGTGTTTGTTTTATATGGTCGTTCATTAATGTTATTAAATTAGTGATGACGATTGCTTGTTTATGATGTATTAATACATTTAAAAACACTGTGAAATAGATCCTGAATCAATAGTTATTTTCTATAGAACATTACAGAACTTCAGTAAAGACACTAGCTGGGTCATGGATTAGAACTAGCCTGTCTACAATAGTTCATTAAGTAAGACCCTGCCAAATGTAGCTTAAACTGCGGTGGTTAAGCCACTGTTTCAATAGTTCGACCAATAAATATTGATCAAAGTTGTTTTCGTTATCGCTGCCTACTAGTCTGTACCAACCAATAATTGATAGTTTATATGCAAGAGCATTGGATTCCTCAATTAATAAAGACTCTACTAAGATTTATACTTAAGCTGTGGGAAGAGGAACATAGCTTTTTCACAGTCTCTTTCTCAAAAGCCCAAAGGACAGGCTGTGTGAGTGGGAGGAGAGCCTGTGTGTTAGAGATATCACCCAAAAACCAGGCACTGATTTATGGTGGGCCTTTGCAGGAAGGGACCACCGTATCTCAGAAACGGACTCATGTGAGTCGGACGTTCTGTGATCCGAGCCACTGTGATCAATAATTGGTATTGATCAATAAACAGGGTTTCTGGTCTTGCCTGTTGTGACAATATGCACCTCGACAAATGTGTAATTTTTTGTCAAATCTGAGACATGAAATGCTTGAAGTAATTACAAATAATAAAACCTATTATACGGTTTACAATCCACTCGCCCCTGGACCTCTGGAATTTAAAGAGCCCCAAAACTTCACTGACCCACCACCATATTTCACCTTGGGTATGAAGTGCCTCTCCTTGCAACACACTCTATTTCTACACCAAACAAGCCAATGCTGTATCAGACCAAAACATTTAATTTTGTTCTCATCAGACCAGAGCGCCTTCTTCTAGTCATAATTTAAATGACGTTTGGCAAACTCCAAGCACTTGCATGTGTCTTCAACTGTTCTATATCTTTATAATTTTTTTATAATTGCTCTGACAGTACTTAGTGGTATTTTCAATCGTTTGTGCATCTTCTTGTAGCCATTATCAGACTTATGAAGGTCTATGACAATCTGTCACTTGCTGCCAGTTCTTTTGTTTTCATCATGGTGTGGGGTGACAAAGGGATATTGCATGCGTGTTACCTGATTTTATACCCTAGTGGTACAGGAAGTGATGTAATCCCTCAATATAGTTACTTAAGACTTAGATTATCTTAAATAAGTGGAATTTAGGGGGATCATTTGTGTATATATGTATAGTTCTGCATTATTTGAGTCTTTATGTCTTTTGTGTTTTCCTTATATAATGGCCAGAGCTAGGCACTGTTGGTTTATGTTTATTAAGTTCTGTTGCTTGTCAAGTTGGTTGCTTATGTCCAGTAGTAGAGTACATATGCTCCTGTGAGTTATGGTTGCTAAGTATGTGTAGCAGGAGGTTTAGACAAATGTTATATATATATATGTCGATTTGTTTTACGCATTCTATGCCGCGTGTTAGAGCATATTATTCTGTATATATAATATATATATATATATATACTTGTATTCGTATGTATAACTGCTACCTGCTGCCATTCCCGTATTATTGTACTTTCCTGGATTCAGTCTTCATTAAACCACAGAACATTACTCTCACCTGGTCTTCCTTCCAGACACTATGCCAATGCTTGAATTGGAGGACATTGATTTCTAATTTAATAAAAAAATTATTTTGGTTGGTTCCATTGACACATAAATAAATTACAGTATTTCTCTCATGTTGGTATTGTGAGTATATCTCTATAATTATATTGTTTATGGTTTTACAGAATGTTTTGTGAATTGCCCATCAGGGGTGCAGGTGGCAGTAATATTGGAGCCTACTGTAGGTGCCACCTGACACAGCATATATGTACACACACAATGTCAACACAGAACAACATACACAAAAATGTCAAAACAAAACAACAACCACGAAAATGTCAACACAGAACAAAAGTCAACATCAACACAGAACAACAGACAACATCAACACAGAACAAAAGTCAACATCAACACAGAACAACACACATTAAAGCCAGCAGCACAGCGCCCTGTATTCTACTGCTGGTTTGCTTCTAAACCTAAGCATGGTCTTCACAGAACAACGTCAACACAGAACCTAACTGGTTTAATTCCCCTTTCCCCTGACTCCCCACAAACACGTTCACACAGCACTCCCTTTGCTTCACACCCTCTGTTACAGTTATTCACAATAACTCGTCACTCATGTCACCGTTTCATTATTCATAGGAAATAGAAATGACAGTCTGTCCTCATCCGGTGACTCAACAGCCTGCTATGGGGGGAGTGCTATGACCTCTGTTCACTAGCAAGTGAGACAGGATGACATACAAGATGGCATCTGTAGATGTCTAGAGGTGTGTTATAATCATCTCTTAGGACCTGGACTTATATGAATATATGTATAAGCAACATGGCATGAGGATGTGTGGTATATGGCCAATAATCTCAGTATTTGTGCAACAGAAGATCAAATTTCACCTGTTGCTCATATTTCTGCCAAGCCAATTCTGCATACAAATTGATGCATATATTAAATAAATCCAATGCATGCAACACAACTAATGCTCTGCAAATGCTTCTGTAATGCAATTCTCCATTAGAAATTAATGAACTTTTGGTGTATCACAATGCTTGGTGTGACTAGGTACAATGCATCGCAGAGTGCCAGGACACAGCGCATAACCATGGTACAGTATAATGGCAATACGTCACAAACCCTCAAAATGCAGTATTGCCCTTATAAATCAGTTACCAATGCAATTAAAGTAATTTGAAGTACATACATGTGCTATACAGTCTTATATACCATGGCTATCAGCCGGTCAGCATTCGGATTTCAAAATGCCTTGGTTTTAGGGTTCTAGTCAATCTGTGAGATATCAATCAATCAATCAATCAAATCAAATCTATTTTGTAAAGCCATTTTTAAATCAGCAGTTGTCTTTTTTAAAGACACCCAGCCTAGAACCCCAAAGAGCAAGCAACAATTTGAAATTGAAGCACAGTGGCTATGAAACACTCCCTAGTAATTTGTTTACCAGGAAGAAACCTAGAGAGGATCCAGACTCAGTGGGGTGACAATTCCTCTTCTGGCTGTGCCGGGTATAAAGTTAAAGAGTGTATGTCCAATTAAGGCCAAGTTATTTATCAATACACATTAAGGTCCTGTGAGTAGTCCTGGGGCATGATCTGAGAGTTTAGATCTTCATGTGGGATGTGTTCAGTCTTTAGACAGATCCAGATCAGCTGCACCACCAGTTATACAGGAACAAGGACAGATTGGTGGGCTGTGGGCACTGACAGTGGCTTTGGACAAGGACGTCATCAAGCCGGGTAGTTCTGCGTTGTGGTCATCATATTCTAGGTCATCATCCTAGGATTCAACAGGACACCAGAGAGATTAGATGGGGCATTCCAGATATCAAGAGTACCTCAGCGTAGAATGCAGGTTAATTCTCGTCCTCCAGCCATTGAATGAAGCCTGTACTATAGTAAACTAGGTCCCATCCAGAGGGGTTGTAGAGGCATAATCTCTGAACGCCCTAAACCAGCTATTACTTCAAAAATATGATTTAAGTTTAATATCAATCTGACAGGCAAGCTTAAAGCTACATTGTGTATTTTTTTTGTTCATTCTTAGAAAAAAACCCTTTGTCCTTTCAAAAATGTCTGCTCATTCATGTGTAATTACTTCCACCAACTAATCAAAGTATTCTAACAAGCGTAGAATCTTCCATTCAGAATACATACATCGGCCAGGACTCCCTGGGAGAAGAGTTATTGTAACTCAATGGGACCTTTCTTGGTTAAATAAAGGTTAAATAAAGGTTAAATAAAAATAGAAAAACATACAAGTCGCTTGAATTGTGGCAGCCATGTTGAGCCTTCATCTTTAAAATACATTAGCTAAAGAGGGACATACGTGGAAATTCAAGCTCTGCCTTTCGCGCTTTTACTATCAGTGGCATTGTGACGAATGCCAGCGAAAGATTACTCACGACTTCCGGCAGATTTGAAAGCTTGTTGAATGTGGAGGATCACGCCTATTCTTGAGGACATGTAATGGCAGCGCCGGCCTCAGCAGGCAAGAACCGTTTGCCTGGCAACATGAACTCGGATTTTCCGTTTCAAAATAATAGCGCTCATAATTCATTACAATAATCATTATTAATTCATTGCATAGATAGGTAGTGTGTCCATGTTCATGTGTTGCTAAAAGTTGTCCTTTGTTGGATAAAACAGACTCTAGTGAATGTTTTTCAAGTGTAATCGTGTTTTCACATGAGACACTGACAATATATTCAATCAAATAGTAAGTACAACATATTTCTTACTAAAAACATGAAATTATTATTTTATGCTATCACAGGCTCTTATTGTTTTATACACACAATACAATTGTATTTGGTTACAATTCACTAGCTTTATGATTATTACAAGCACTATTGTTTTTAAAAAATATCAGAGTTTGAGTTTTTTTCTTACTGGTAACCTCCTACTGTAACTGGATATCTACTTGGCAAACTCAGGCTGGATGTAATTTACAAGTGTTTACATTACTACAAGTCAGAAATACTGTTCCTTTAAAGCCACATCTTGATTGGCTAAAATTAAAAGATATCAGTTTCTTCACTCAGTAAGGCTCCTCCCATAGAATCATATGCTGACTTCCACTAAGGCAAACAAACAACAGATTTTTCTGCAAAGCTCATAAGCACTGAGCTCAATAGCCTGGGGATGAGGTTTATAGTCTTGCTACTTGCCAGTGACTTGCTGTTCTGATTTGTGCTATAGTCTGTGCTAGACCTTAGTTGGGTTAGAGTTTGTTCTGTGATATTCTGCCCTACAAAGGCTAACTTAAACTTAAACTTAGAAAACCGTACCCTAACTTAGGTCCAAGGGTGATTCTAGAGTCTCCTGGGTCACTGTTTCCGTAGTTACTGCGCTTAGCCTTTGTAGGGCAGAAGAGTCTAGGGTAGGCCTTAGTTTGGTTGGAGTTTTTGTTCTGTGTTATAGTCAGGGGTAGGTCTTTGCCAGTTTGCCATGTACAGGTTGGTGAAGTAAAGTTCTGCTAACAAGGCAGATTCACAAAAAGAGAGTTAACTGTAATTAAAAACTTTGAATGAACACTACAAAATGGTGAGTCAACAGAATGTTACACATAAAAGGTGTGTAATGGATTTACTGCCCCACTACACCACTACACCCTTCAACCCCACCCACATGACCTGCAATTTTACATACTGTATTTTATCATGAACGTGAAGATGAACAACTAAACTTAACCACACGAACGCCCCAAATCATAATCAGTCTTGATAATTAGCATATTTTTCGATTAGTTTTTTAGATAATTCTATCAATTCAACTTTTTTTCCAGATTTAAGGTCCATTAGAAAGAAAACAAACATCAACCTACACAAAATTACACACAATACACAACATTAAAACAGACAATTATTCCAATACTTTCTCATAGATGACTGGTATCGCACCACACTTTGCTTTGACAACAGCATTAGAATAGCATTCTGAGAATTATCCAGCCGACAACTAAACTTATACATTTTATCATTTTAATCACAGATTTATCATTAGAGCCATAAAGATTTTTACTCTTGACATACAGAATAAATCATTTGCACTGCTCCACCTCGGTTTCTTTAATATAATCCTCATACAGTCATTATAGGCAACCTTAAGCTTACATATACTTACCTTTTTTAAATTAACCCACAAAGGAGTAGTATAAAAAGAAGTACAGTATGCTCTAAAAAGGTTTAACTAGATAAGATAGTTTATGAATGTTTTCAAATAAACATCCACCAGTGCATTCATCACCAGTGCTATAAGGGAATGTTGTCGTAGTTTAAAATGAGACTGAAAGGCTTTAGTCAGTTGATTACAGCAGGATCATCAGTATAACAATCACACATTTGTCACAGTTACAGACATTATTTATATAAAGAGTGAACAACAAAGGACCCAAAAACAAAGGCTAGGAATCTCCTAGAAAATAATCCTATGTATTCCAATGGCCGGTGTTCTCAGTTAGGACATTCTAAAACCATAAGCAGGTGTCCTCGACTAAACCCAGCGAGGTGATGTCTTTATGGTCCACTAAATCAAAAGGCTTTAATAGGTCCATAAGTTGATTTATCATCCACTGATTTGTATAGATAATATAACCAGATGTATAGCAGTTTAATGCCAGTTTGATATATATTCAGTCAATGCAATGTAAAGCCAGTTATTCAGATATTGTCTCCTCAGGGGATCCTGACATTATTTCAGTGTCTCACATATATGTTTGGATGTCAGTTGAGTTTATCTCTTTTATATCATTTCACTTTCTGTTTCTGTCACACCTACATTCAGTCAGTAATCCCCCAGCTGGAGCTCATTTGTTATTTGCTGTGTGTATTTAAGGCTGGTTTGTTTGACTGTTCACTGTCAGGTCTTGTTCTCTGTGAATCTCTATCATTATTGGTGTATTCCATTTAAAGTAATATTCATATCTCTTTTGCCCCTCAAGGTGTGTGTTTTTTTAATGTGTGTTTTTCCTGATAAAACACTGTTAGCTTTCTATTTTCTCCTAGTGCCCTTGGCATACACATGAGCTAGATACCCCCCCCTACTATGCACAGTGAAACACGGGACAGTTGCCATGGCTTCCCAAATACATTTTTGGTGGGGCAAGAGGGAGTGTGACTGATGACAGTGAGAAGGAGTGGGAGCTGTCAGCCGAGACAGCGGAGGGCGAGGAAGAAGAGGAGCGGGGTGGATCAGAAGAGGAGGAAGGTGAGAAGGACTCGGACAATGAGCTCCAGAGCACAAACCCTAGTTGGCTAGAGGCGCACCCCCATCCACTCCACCACCTAGCCAGCTAGCCACCTGCGGGACCCTCCTCAGCCTTCTCCATGCCCAGGCGCATTCTCCCAGCCTCCGCCCTATTGGACATAGAGAACATTCCCGCCTTCCCACCAGTACCATCAGCTCCAACCGCTCCGCTCCTCAAGCCAGTGTCTGTAGCACCTTGCTCCACATCAGAGCCAGTAGCTCCTCCCTCCAGGAAGAGTCCGGAGAAGAAGGAAGCCGAGCCTATGACGGAGGCCCCGCCCACTACAGAGCCAGTGTCGGTAGGACCACGTAGCTGTGCCTCTCCCAGGGGACCAGACCCCTGTGCCTGATGAGGGGACCAGACCCCTGTGCCTGATGAGGGGGCAGAGTCCCATACTCTTCATCCGGTGATGACCACACCTTAGCCCTCAGGTGCAGGACACACTGCAGCCTGCGGCAGACTTCAGGGCTCCTCCCCCAACAGCACAGCCAGGGGTTCTGTCCCCTGTATCTGAGAGCGTGGCTCCGGCCCCTCGTACCTTCCTCTATTAGATCCAGGGACACTCCATCATCAGCAGCTGAGGCCCCCGGTGAGGAAATGACAGCTGCTGAGCCCATCAAAGAGGTTCCTGCTGAAGGAGAGAGATCTGGGGTCCACAGCCAACAGCCACAGAGATCAGACGGCAGTGGAGAATCAATATTTGGTGAAATAATAACAATTGTATAATAATAATAATAATAATAATATTTGTCTTTCATGCATGTTGATATGCTCTCCACCAGTCTTTCACATTGATGTTGGGTGACTTAAGCCACTCCTGGCACAGAAATCCAAACAGCTCAGCTTAGTTTGATGGCTTGTGACCATCCATCTTTCTCTTGATTACATTCCAGAGGTATTGAAAGGGGTTCAGGTCTGGAGATTGGGCTGGCCATGACAGGGTCTTGATCTGATGGTCCTCCATCCACACCTTGAGTGACATGGAGCATAGTCCTGCTGAAATTACTCATCCTCAGAGTTAAGGAACATTGACAGAGCAGAAGGAAGCAAGTTTTCTTCCAGGACAACCTTGTATGTGACTTGATTCATGCGTCCTTCACAAAGACAAAATAATAATATTCTGACATCCAGGATTTGTAGTGGTTCTGGGACCTTTGTCCTCTAACAGTATCGATGCGTATGTCTTACCATGGTCTGCAAGCTTAGATAGCTGAATAGGCCAGTTTAAAACTATTGGAACATGAGAGGTGTCTAATATGCAAACAAATGTTAATTTCACACCAGATTTGTTCTACTATCATTGAGGACATAATTCCAATGTTTCATGTCACTGACACCTGGAGCAAACAAACCTGTACCACACCTATACACACACAGACACACT
>JACXGM010019988.1:0-18064 GCA_016801145.1 Umbra pygmaea | reverse complement strand
AAGCAGTTTGTAGTTGGAGGTGTAGTCAGTCTAAGCAGTTTGTAGTTGGAGGTGTAGTCAGTCTAAGCAGTTTGTAGTTGGAGGTGTAGTCAGTCTAAGCAGTTTGTAGTTGGAGGTGTAGTCAGTCTAAGCAGTTTGTAGTTGGAGGTGTAGTCAGTCTAAGCAGTTTGTAGTTGGAGGTGTAGTTGAAATGTACCTATGCTAGAGGTGTAGTCAGTGGCTCCAAAGATGAGCTCGGGGGCTCTGTAGTACCGTGAGCAGATGTAAGACACGTTGGGCTCACCGCGGACCAGCTGCTTCGCACTGCCGAAGGAAACCAAGGAAGAGTGAGGTAAGCAAGGATAGAAGGCAGTGAATGTAAACAATGAAAGTGGACTGAAAGAAAAGGAGGAGCCAAATGAAGGTATGGAAAAAGGAAGTGATGAATAACAGTCTAAGGATACCTAAGATTTGACAACTAGTAACGCTTTCAGAAAGCTCAGACCGAGCCTGATTGGAGAAATACTGTGGACACAAAACAAGTGTCCCATAAAGTGTCCAAGTAAAAGGCCTGGTTTAAGGTTAAAGACCTAAATACTTTTAGCTGGACTAAGTTGTGTCTGCGAGCCTATCTAGCTGTCAAATCCTGGCTCCTTCCATTAATATGGCACCATTGGTCCAGCCCACCTGCCAAAATCACAGAGCTTGAGTACGGCTGTCTCCGGGTCCAGTAGAAGGTTCTGGGGCTTGATGTCCCGATGGCAGATCCCAAAGGAATGAATGTAAGCCAAACTCCGGAAGAGCTGGTACATGTACAACTGCAGAAGGAGATGGGGACAGACAAGCAAAACACACATGCACAATTTAGTACAGGCTCTAAGCTAGCAACACACAACAGAGGAGATGGCATTTCCTGCTCTTGGGTCTCAATGGGGTAAAAATAGCAGCGTGCCAGTGTCCAAAGCCGTCAGAAAGCCTGGGCCGAGTGGGCGGTCTATGGTTCTGCCTCCAGTCTAGCCCTTTGTTTGTGCCTTGACTTCCACTTTCCTTAGTAGGAAGTTGGAAAGGCAGAGGCGGTTTTATAATGAGGCCGCTGACGCCATCGATGCTGGCCGCTACACGATGACGCAGGGTAACAGCCAGGCGGACAGGGAAATGCCCAGATGACTCTGCCTGCCTGGCCAAACACACATCCACATTACGGCCACCCCCCTAAACCCTGAATACTGGTATTTCCATTCTCCTTGGGTTGGTGAGGCTGCTGGAATTTAAATTAAATTCAACCTAAACCCTGCTGGCTGCACTGAAACAGGGAACGTACATCTTGCTCAGCTCAAGTATGTGACATTTTAAACCAGGTCTGCCTTATAGAAAAGAAGCTATGTAAAGACACAGACAGTGGTCTATTAAAGTGCTAGACAGGCTTACCTTCACGTAGACCATCGGGAGGGTCTGTTTGGCACGGCTGTAGTGTCTTGCCACTCTGTAGACCGTCTCAGGAACGTAGTCCAGAACCAAGTTGAGGTAGACCTCGTCCTTCTGGAAAACAACCAATGGAGAGACAGGACATTTATTAGGGTACAGGGACATACCAATGGTCTAAGGTCCATATATATTTGGACATTGACTAAGTTAACATTATTATTTCAGCATATTGGAGTTGAAATTGTGCACCCACATTTTAAGGGGCCAAGATTTATTGGACAATTTGCTTTTCAGCTGTTCCATTCCCATGTGTGTCATTTACTCATTAATTAAGTAACAATAAGCAGAATTATGGTATAGATTTTATTTAGAGTGTGGCCAAATTAACCTGTTGGTGCATGGAGAACTAACATGCTGCATTGAGCAGAGGCTATGAAAACTTGTGTGCTAAGTGTGCTTTTGTTTCTTATTTTTCATAAATTTGCTAAGATTTCGAACACACTTCTTTTACATTATCATTATGGGGTATTGTTTGTAGAATTTTGAGGAAAATAATGAATTTTATCCATTCCGGAATAAGGGTGTAACACTGAATACTTTCTGGATGCACTGTATATAAACGGTTGTAATTCCTACACTATTTTTGATGACAGCCTACACTTAACAAACATCTTGATTATTTCCTTACAAATCCATTCTGGTGGTGTACAGAATCTAAATCATGAAAATAGTGTCACTATCCAAATATGTTCAGACCTGACCATATCACTCAGATATGGGACTGCGGACTGAGCGGTTCCAGGTTAGATATTCAGACAGTGATCCCTTCAAATGAGTACAATACAAAAAATATTTGCTGGTCATTAAGAGCAAAAACCGTAGAGCATGGACTGAATCTATCAGGGGCTACCTTATTTGTCCTTTAAGAAAGATCATTTTTGGGTTCTCTGTTGTCTAAAGAACAGAAGTCCGGCATCACTGGATGAGTAAACAGGGTAGAAAGAGAACATTGTATAATATGATATTGCAGAGAGATGTACGCTGAACACAAAATCACAGGCATCAGGCTGCTGTGCTTTTTGGCAATGGAACAGAGGACCGGTTTAGGAAGGGCAATAGGATATCACATTTTTAAGGAGTCTGTCCCTACAGACATCTTCAATAAAACCTTCTATTTCCCAGGGGAAAGCAAATGAAAAAGACTGTTAGGCTTAAAAGTGTTTGATCACTCTGCTCAACCTTATCAAATTCTTTCAAGACACACACACACACACACACACACACACACACACACACACACACACACACACACACACACACACACACACACACACACACAGCTCTAAAATAATCCCACACAGAAGATGACTCACTCTTTGCCTGCCTCGGTACAGCAACAGCAGCCTCTAAATGACCCACCTGATTGGCTCCTTGAATCACACAGAAGTCAGGTGATTGGAGCAACAGTGTGTTCCCAGCTGACCAGGTTGTTAGCTGATTGGTTTGACAGCAACAAGTATTGAGTTCTCACCGTTTACCATTAAGTGGTTTCGTGTTTGGTCTCATACATTTTCTGTATTTGCATGTTAGTCAATCATGTGGCATGTTACTGGGCTAAGAATCTGTCACAAATGAAATAAAATTAGTTTCTGTTCATGATGTTGTTGATGTGCACCATGGCTGCATTCCAGTCTCACTGCAAGCCTTATATCTGATTTCATTATATCTGATTTCATTATATCTGATTTCATTATAACTACACAATTTTGTGCTTCACCAGTCAAGTTCGGAAAAAGGCAAAGACTCGAGAACACAGGGTATAAACCAAATCACTCAACTGAAAAGTATATAACACAGTTTTGAAATTCAAAAGCAGTGTAAAAAGTATTACCATAAACATCATTATAACCTGACAGCATAAATTAAATTCAATAACGTGCTTTTTGAGGAGCACACTATTTATTATGCATTTAATAAACTTTGGTAAGATAATTACCTCATTATAGCATATTGTTCCTGAAAAGTTTTGTAATTAATATAAGGTCTATGGAAATTTTTAACTTTGTGCAGTGTTTCTGAAATACCAATGTTGCCTTTGATGTCATAAAATGCTCAAAACTGGGACGTGTTCATTTGGACCCAAGTGGAGGTGAAACGGGGAGTAAGAAGGCTTACTTGTTGGAATAACAAATTCTGTTGTTCATTTTTAGTGGCAAAGATAAAAAACATTCTGTTGTCGTGCTCTGATGGACACCGACCAGTTCCAGGCTTATCTCCATCCGTAGCAAACCATCTAAGTGTCTATGAGCTCAATCAAGTTTGGAGGGCAAAGCGGGGACAGAGATCAGTTCCCAGTCTCCCAGACACTAGGTCCTGGAGTTCTGTCTGTCTGGGCGGGGGGGTGTCAAGTATAAAAGGGCTTTGCTTCCTCGAATCCGGTCCTCCGGCTGCCCTGACATGAATCAACAGGACAGATTTATCTTCCAGTTAAGAGTGAGTTTGCAATGTGGCTTTCTCCTAGCCTGTATTTCCATTACAACACAGACAAAGTCAAGGAGGCCAGTTTGGGCTACTGAGAAGCACCCTTGATACGTGAGCAAAGAAACTCAGGAAAGCTAGGTTAAGGATACTGTATCCCTGGATGAAAAATGTATGTCTCTTCAGACTATGATAGACTAAGGTTAGAGCTGAAGCAGCGGTCTGGTCACACTGTGGGCTCTGGTTCCCTTTGGCCCAGATCCAGAGTCCAGACACATGGCGTCAGCATGCCTACAACACTGTGTCAAGCTGCAGGATACGTCACAGTGAAATCCCATGGCTCTGCTGTTCATATTAGTGGACTGACTCTCTGTCCCAGAACTGGGCAGCCCTATCTGATAGCTATGCAAACTAAGTAGGGCAACGCAAGGCCCACCCCCTTCCCCTCAAAGCGCGTGTCAATTAGTGATGGGAAGTTTGACTGTATTTACTCAAAGTTTTGTCGTTCATTAAAAAGAACTAATCTTTTGAGTCATTTCGCCCATTTGAGTTGTGACTCCTGAGTCAGTAAAAAGAGTAATTCAAAATGAACAAACGTTTCACAAACATTTACTAGCATCAATGTTTACAACTTCAGTGAGAGGATGAAGAGGAACTATCCTTTTGGACATGAATAGATCGTAAAAAGCGGGAATAGCAATCAGTTTAACTTGTGTTCTCTCCCCTCTGGGAGTTTGATGTCAGGAAATAACTAACGTTACATTGATGTGCTAGTTTGCACTCTAGTCCATCTTTCTTGCCTATGGTTAGCTACTATAGCTGGGCGGTCCATCTCTTAGTCAGTCTGTTACCTACAGCAGCTTGCTTGCCAGCAACTTCCATGGTTGTGTTCTGTGACATTGAAAGGATATCTGTAGGAATGAGCCTGATGCAGCTGATAAAATTAATAATAGTGTTGTTATCTATAACACACAGATGCTATGCTTAAGTTTGTCAGTAGAGGATATGCTGGATCATCATCCAGTACAAGTTAGACTTTTTAAAATTAAAGCTCATTAAATGCTCCCTGAGGTCTTGAATGTCACAGGAACGTGTGACTGGTCTGGATAACAATGACATAAATCATGATGTGGGGAAACACGTCATGAAAGTGTATGAGAGGAATATTTTGATAGTAAGGTTAATTCACACTCAAATGTTTAAACACTTAGTACAGTTGTATGCAAACGTTTACATGCCCCTGACAATTTCCATGATTTTCATTTATAAATAATTGGGTGTTTGGATCAGCGATTTAATTTTGATCTATCAAATAACTGAAGGACAAAGTAATATTTCAGTAGTGAAATGAGGTTTATTGGATGAATAGAAAATGTGCAATATGCATCAAAATGAAATTAGACAGGTGCATAAATTTGGGCACCCCAACAGAAATATCACATCAACATTTAGTTGAGCCTCCTTTAGCAGAAATAACAACCTCTTCCTATAGCCTGTAATGAGTGTCTGGATTCTGTATGAAGGTATTTTGGACCATTCCTCATTGCAAAGCTTGTCCAGTATATTTAGGTTTGATTTTTGCCGAGCATGGACAGCCCGCTTCAAATCACCCCACAGATTTTCAATGATATTCAGGTCTGGGGACTGGGATGGCCATTCCAGAACATTGTACTTGTTCCTCTGCATAAATGACAGAGTAGATTTTGAGCAGTGTTTTGGGTTGTTATCTTTTTGGAAGATCCAGCCCCGACAACTTTGTGACTGATTCCTCTACATTATTGTCAAGTACCTGTGGATATTGAGTAAAATCCATCCGATCCTCAACTTTAACAAGATTCCCAGTACCGGCACTGGCCACACAGCCCCACAGCATGATGGAACTTCCACCAAATTTTACTATGTGTAGCAAGTGTTTGTCATAAAACACTGTGTTATTTTGCCGCCATTCATAACGCCCCTATTACAACCAAATTACTCCATCTTTGTTTCATCAGTCCACAGTACCTTCTTCCAAAATTAAGCTGGCTTGTCCAAATGTGTGTTTGCATACCTCAAGCAACTCTGTTTGTGGCGTGTGTGCAGAAGTCTTCTTCCGCATCACTCTCCGGTACAGCTTCTTCTTGTGCAAAGTGCACTGAACTGTTGAACGATGCACAGTGACACCATCTGCAGCAAGATGATGTTGTAGGTCTTTGGAGGTGGTCTGTGGACTGTATTTGACTGTTCTCACCATCGTTCGCGTTTGCCGTTCCGATATTTTACTTGGAATGTGTGCGGTGCATGGGGATTTTATTAAAAGGAATATTCAGGGAACGTCAGTAACAGTTTATTCTTTACTGACACAGCTGCTATATTTCAGCCAGTATGATATAATAATAATAATAATAGTGGACTAACTATCCATAAAAAAGAAATCCATTTTAGACAAAGGTAAATTATGTAATGAATATTCAAGCTGGGTGTGGGTGCTACATGTATACAGTAACGTTATTTATATCATTGATGCTTCTGAATTTCTGTTTAAATATTTACCATTTGTTACAAATACAATTTTTCTCAAATTTGTTACAAATACAATTTTTTGGTCCTTAAGAAAAAGCAAAGCGTGAAAAGGTTCTTGATGAATTTTCAAAACAACAGTCTAATTGCAATTTATACTTTCTTACTCTACATAACTGAATTCCATAAAACCTCATATGAGGCTGATTTTAAAACATAACAAATATATATTACACATCCCCTTGTGTTCAAAAGTTTGGGGTACCCAGAAATGTTCAGGTTTCGACAGAAATGTATACTGTCTTTTACCAAGGCTGCATTAAATGTATGAATATATATATCCAAGACAATAAAAACTAAAAATGTCTATCACTGTTTGAAGTGAATGATTTAAGGTTAATTATTCACATCCAACTGCAAAGCAACATTTTCAGCAGTCATTTCGGCAGTGTCCTAATGATGAAATATTCTAGCTGATTAGTAATGAATCATTTTTTGCCCATCATTTCTGATCAAGTTAATGCCACATTCCTGAATGAAGGTATCAATTTCTATCAAAACTGGTCCCCCAACTTTTGAATGCTACTGTGTGTCTGTTTGCCTGCAATCTGCAAAGTAGTTAAAATCCTGTCAGTTCCACTTGAAATGTACGGATTGCAGACTGTATCTGCCTCTATACTACACAAATACATGTTTAAAGTACTGCAAATGATCTACGGTAATGTTGGCATATTAAAACAGAAAACGGTTCAAGTTTAAAATAGTATTTATATTTCGGGACAGTTCAAGTTTTGTTTTGGATGGCTGAAATTGGAGTCGGGATGGTACTGGTAGAAAAAAGTTAAGCCGTGAGCCCTACTTACAATTATACAGAAAATAATCAATTCAAATATTTTGTTTGTTTATACTTGATTCAGTCTACTTATAAGTGTACTTATTCTCAGACCGACTGATGGAGCAAACTGTTTCAAAGGAGGAAGGATTGTAGTGGGAGCACTGGGTGTCAGGTGTGAATGTGTGGAAATGGCAAATGGTTTACATGGTTCATGGGTCAGGTAGGTTGGCCCGTTTGCAGAATTTAGCTTAAGATCCCCAGCAAGTCAGGACCCACTCTGCTCTTTCCACAGGAACAGATCTACACCACACACTAAAACACCACAATGGCAGTCTGGCTACACGCAAATCATTTAATCTACCATATGGCTATTGTTATTATGAGTTATGAGTTATTGATTGTTTACCATGGAAAGGGGATCAGGATATGATACAACGGTTTAGAAGCACAATTCTGTCGATCAGTGTTCCGTTAATACTAAAGCATTGTAATTACTGAGTCTCTATAGAGTGAGACAGAGAGAGAAAGAAAACCCTCACCTTATCTCCACTGGAGTAGAAGAAGTAGCGTAAGCGCACTATGTTGCAGTGGTCGAGTTTCCTCATGATCTGTAGCTCCCGGTTCTGTGATAAGGGCGATGGGGAGAGGAAACAGGAAACACACTGAGAAACTGGACCACCAACATGCATGATAGAAATCAAACAGTTTCCTCTGTCAGCTAGCTGTACTAAATTGGACCAAGCAGTCTCCTTCATCCAGAACAAACTTTTTTATACGTGAGGATCAGACAGTCTTATAGAGTCTTAAAAGGCCTTCTGAAGCTCATCTGAGAAGGCCTAACTGATCCAGGATTAAATAAAAGGCTCTGTTCAGGGAGAGATTTATATGGAGTACCCAGAATTCTTTAATATCCACACTCAGTTAAAAAGACCTAATCCTGGTTTAAATGGTCAACTGGTTGATTAAATCTGGTGTGCTCTGTTGGAACAGAATAAATTATTAAAATGGCAACCGGTAATCTGGGAGGTTTGGGGGAAGCGGTTGAAAAACTTTGCTGGGTGATCATTAAACAGAATGTGAAATGGGTTCAAGATAATCTCAGTGACAAAATATGTAGGGAGAGTTGAACACTTGGCCGTTGTTCAAAATCTAAATAAGAGGCGATGTCAGCAATTTATTCATGCTGGGTTAATGACCAAGACAAATTCTGGATGACATTTGAGGCATTCTAATACAGGGGCACAGAGCAGCTATTGCACTGCTTGTGCAACCAGATTAAATCAGTCTTAAACTACCTGCAGAGGCTTAATGATGATGACTTATAGGAAATCCATTGGGGGGGGCTCCTTAAGGGTCAGCAATGGGAAGTAATCATTCATTATTTAGCAACTTGAGCTAAAACTGGACTAGGGATGGGGCTCCACCCATTCACAGCTCAGTGGGGGTAGGCTGTTCTCATGAGACATGACACCACAGGGAACCAGAGAGTCATACTCAGGCCAACTGCCAGGATGACTCATCAAAGACCTATTAGTGTGGATGTGCACGTGCTGCATGATCACTGACTGAGCAGTCACACAGCTGGGAGAGGACCAGAGGCAATATATGTTACCCTGACTAGTGACTTAGATCCTGAGTCCATTGAGTAGAAAGGCAGCTTTATTTAATTACATTATTTGAGCTATCGAGAAGAGACATTCCACAAGAATTCAACTTTTTTGGAAAGAAAATCTAAATACAATTGGTCAAGAATTTGATGAAGGAATGTTGTTACTGAAAAATATTGGGTTCTCACCTTGAACCTCTTGTCCTGCAGAACCTTCTTGATGGCCACCAGTTCTCCGGAGTCACACAGCTTGGCTTGGTAGACCACGCCGAATGACCCATTGCCGATGACTTTAGTGTCCGTGTAGCTGACCTCCTGTGGCCGGTCGGGGCCCTGGCCTGGAGTTGCTACCACAGTGGTCACCTTACTGCCATCTTTGTCTCCTGAAAGAGAGAAAGGGCATAGTCAAATATCAAACTAAGAGGTTGCATTGGGTTAGATTTCAGTTACTTCAGGAAGACGTTTTTACACCCCTCCTTATACAGTTGTCTCACTTAAGTTGAAAACAATTTCAATAAAATTCACCACAACCCTTCAAAGAAAAGGCTTCCGTTACATTTGACATTTGCCATTGTCAATGCTTCGCTATATGCAGGTACATACTACAACCAGATTGCAGAACCACCATACTGACCCCCTCTTCATCTAGGAGTAACATTACATGAGCAAAGCTTCTAATACACCTTGGCGGGCAGTCGGCTGTTTGAATGCACAGTGGCAGGAGAACGTTGTGGGCGTAATGGTTGTGGTGAAAATGAGGATTTAGTGCTGCCCTTTTTGTCTCTGATAACACGGGGGTGGCTGAGAACTTCTAAGCACTGTGTCTAATACTAATTCCTATATTTAGGCAGAGATGCAAGCAGCAAATGTTTTCCCAACCACCACATCTAAATTGGCAAATGTTGCAACACTGCAAAATTTCATAACGTGAAAATTTAAGTATATTGGAATTGAGGATTAATAAACAAATATGTTAGCATCATTAGTCAAGTACACTTTTTTTAAGAATGTGAAGAGTATTGGAGTCTATTTAAACAGAAATGTGAATTATACACTGTAGGAATGAACAAAGAATGGATGAAACACAATGTAAGGGCAGCTAGAGTTCTGCTGCTGAGGGACTGATGCATACAAACATAACTGGTTAAATAATTATAATAATGCCTTATAATTGAATGAGAAAATCCTGTGTTAATGATGACCTTTCTTTACCGGTGTTTGCAACTTTGGTATATTAAATGTACACTGCTCAAAAACATTATGGGAACATGCAACCATCAGTAAAACACCAAGTCAAGGAAACTTCAGGCATATTAATCTGTCCAGTTGCTCTCTTCCTGAATGATTCTTCTTCAGTGTTGCATTTTGTTAGTGTCCTTGTCATTACCGGTAGCATGAGGTGGTACCTGCAGCGCATTCAGTTTGCACAGGTAGTCCAGCTCCTCCAGGATAGCACATCCATACGTGTTGTCGCAAGGTTTGCTCTATTCTCCCAGTAGTCTCAACAGCATAGAGGAGATACCAGAAAATGGGCAATTACACAAGGAGATCGGGACAGGGCGGTAGAGGGAATCAACCCAGCAGCAAGACTGGTATCTGCTCCACTGTGTGAGGAGGAACAGGAGGAGCACTGCCAGAGCCCTACAAAATTACCTCCAGCAGGCATGTTTCTGACCAAAATATTTGAAACAGACTCCATAAAGTCCCAAAGTCCAGTGCTCACAGTCCAACACTGTGCAGCTCAATTGGACAGAGAACACCAGAACTGGCAGGTCCGACATTGGTGCCCCCTTCCCTTCACAGATAAGGGCAAATTCACAGTGAGCACAGGTTACAGATGTGAAAGGGTCTGTAGACACAGTGGTGAATGAAATGCTGCCTGCAACATCATCCAGCATGACTGGTTTGGTAGTATGTCAATGATGGTTTAGGGAGGCATGTCCTTCCTCGGAGAGCTGGCAAGACTTTCATGTGCTAGCCAACGGTACTCTGACTGCTGTTGGGATGGACTCCTCAGACCCACTGTCAGACCTTACGCTGGTTCAGAGGGCCCTGGGTTCCTCCTGGTACAAGACAATGTCAGGCCTTACATGGCCAGAGCGTGAAGGCAGTTCCTGAATGACAAAAGCACTGATGTCATTGACTGGCCATCACATTCCCCAGACCTGAATCTATTGAGAACCTCTGGGACTTAATGTATCGGTGCAGCCAAGTAGCGCCACATACTGTTCAGGAGCTCACTAATTCCCTGATCCAGGTCTGGGAGATTCCCCAAAACACCATCCCCGACTCATCAGGTCCACGCCCAGATGTTGACGTGGGGGCCATATACACTACTCAGTTACATTATGAGTTGGTGTGACAAAATATTTGTGGAAATTATATCGCTATGACTAGTTTTATACTGTTTCGTTACAGATGTTTGAAGCTGGTTAGCCAAAAGTGAATAGTGCAGTTAATATACATTGAGAATACTCACTCAAGCAAATTGTTAAATGTACATCACAAGACCTCTGGGTTGATGGAAGTACCAAACATCACAGCAATCCAAAGCATGTTGAATCTTGAATTATGAAAATGTTACCAACTTTTCTGTATACCATGAAACACTGGAAGGCGCACATTGGTACAGTGCTGGAGAGCAGAACACCGTAGCTTGTCAGTCGCTCTCCAGCGACTCCATGTATTTAGGTCAGGTACTGTGTGCATTCATCAGCATGTATATACATCCAGGGCAATTACATACATTACATTTATTGGCCACTTGTCCTTTGGACAAATATATCACATTTTTTAATTGTTTGATTGCAATACTGCTGGTCTGAAGCAGAAGTTTCAAATATGTTGATGTCTGAAATTGTGAGCAACAAGCAATCTCTCATTGTGTGTCACATCGAACTCAGGGAATTTCTAGTACATTTACAAATGAGGATAAGACTTTTGACTAAAAATATATTTTCATCAAGCTTATATTTTTTTTGGGTGATATCAGTTGCTGTCTGTGTTTCTGCAAACAGGCTTCACTCTAGCATGTGACATTTTCTCTTGTGCCCAGGGGAAAGGAGCCTACTGTGAGCTCTTCCTGATCAATAACTGGATCGGAATCCAATTGAACATGCATTTTACATACTGTAGGGGAAAATGAAACAAGCAGGAACTGAAGATGGCTGCAGTAAAGGCTTGGCAAAGCATTTCCAGGAAATATACCCAGCGTCTGGTGATGTCGATCCATTACACACTTCTAGCAATCTTTGCATGCAAAGGATATGCAGCCAAATATTCAAAATGATTTTTTTTATTCTACATTATGCTGAACTGTTCAATGTTGTTGGTGCCAAAAATGGGGGACAATCTACAAAATGTTCCATGATTCCTAAACGGTTAATCTGATATGTATGAATGTACCTTAAATTAAACAGATTATACTGTTAGATGTGATCAATGTTAGAGGTCGACCGATTATGATTTTTCAAGCTGACTAAGGACATGAATTACTGGAACCTTGTCCTGTGGTCTGATGAGACCAAGTTAAACCTATTTGGTTCGGATGGTGTCAAGCGTGTGTGGTGGCAAACAGGTGAGGAGTACAAAGACAAGTTTGTCTTGCCTACAGTCAAGCATGGTGGTGGGAGTGTCATGGTCTGGGCCTGCATGAGTGCTGCCGGCACTGGGGAGCTACAGTTGATTGAGGGAACCATGAATGCCAACATGTACTGTGACATACTGAAGCAGAGCATGATCCCCTCCCTTCAGAGACTGGGACGCAGGGCAGTATTCCAACATGATAACGACCCCAAACACACCTCCAAGATGACCACTGCCTTGCTAAAGAAGCTGAGGGTAAATTAGATGGACTGGCCAAGCATGTCTCCAAACCTAAACCCTATTGAGCCATCTGTGGGGCATCCTCAATATGAAGGTGGAGGAGTGCAAGGTCTCATCCACCAGCTCCATGATGTTGTCATGGAGGAGTGGAAAAGGACTCCAGTGGCAACCTGTGAAGCTCTGGTGAACTCCATGCCCAAGAGGGTTAAGGCAGTGCTGGAAGATAATGGTGGCCACAAAAAATATTGACACATTGAGCCCAATTTGGACATTTTCACATAGTGTGTACGTACTTTTGTTTACAGTGTTATACAAGCTGTACACTCACTACTTTATGTGTGCTGCAATTATACTAAAAAATTCCATAACATTTTTATAAAAACTGGTTTAAATCTTTTTTGTATGGAATTTATTTTTTATTGATGTCTTTTTATAATGTAATGAAGACATCATGTAATTTGGAGCGACCACTCATTATGTAGTTCGACAATAAATGGCAATATCTGTGTTAAATTCAGAATAAAATTTTTGTGGCTGAAATATTAATCACTAATACAAAATGCTTAAGTGAATGGTATTTTTAAAACATTTGTGTCAGTTTTATGCAATTTACAGAAAAAATATGTCCTGATCCACATCTAAGAAGGTGACTGTGACATTATGGAACAGAAATACGAGATAATTATTAGCAAAAACTCAAAAGAAATGCAAATACTTCGTTTCTTAACACTTTATATTGCTGAAAATTATAAAACAAATGCTAAGCATTTTAATTAATTTAAAGATCGTTCACGGTTGCACCACATGACATTTTTTAAGGCAACGCCCAATTAGTCCATATAAAAATATATTAAAATCACTGAATAGAACATTTTAATATGAACGTATATGTAATCAACACTCTTAATGAGTGAAAAATTGCAATAGAGATTCTAATTTTTTGTATTTAAAAAATGCATTGTTGAAAACCCTTATACATCATTGACCCAAATACAGGTGAGGTAGAACAAGGGGCAGTGCATGGTCTGCACGTGAACTGCAGCATCTCCAGCAACACAGAGCTGCCTGTGTGGACGCCTGTCTGTAAATAATTGCGGGAAAATCGGCGAACGCAGCAGCCACGTGATACACGTAAAAACGCAAATATCAGTCTATCACTAATACATCATGTTAAGTCCAAAAATGGATGTAGCAAACTAGTGGAACTAAACGTCATCACTGCCAAAGTCTGACAGAGCGGGCAACAACGGAACACAGTGCTACCAAATTAATCCCCCTGTTTCTCTGAAACATACATGCACACCCACACAAGCACACAAAACCTGTCCAGAAAACTGGGACTGTTTCTACTGCAGGGGTTGGAATTACCATGAGGACAGTGTTGATTGGGAAGATGGTGAGCACTGCCCTATTAAGGATGGTGACCATCACCTTTTATTTATGTTAATGTGGTTGATGGTAGCTAAAATCTGAGGCCATCATTTTTCATCCACACAAGAGAAACCTGACACTGGGGAGTAGGCCTCGGAACCCTCCCTGCACTAAATCCTTTAAAACCTGCCGAAATCCCAGTAGTCATCCCTGGGTCTGAAAGGAGAGACAGGGCAAAGCCCATTAGAACAGGAGGCCCTTAATGAAAAGCTCTACACTGACCCTCGCCATGCCCCTCCTGGGCAGCTGTGCATTAATCCTCTACTCAAACACTGGGGCGTCCATCCATTTGCTGCCCTCTCTCAGCTTAGCGTTTGCTGCTTAAAGAAACTGGCCGGTATCAGTCAGGCGCAATTGGATTCCTTCCATAGATAAACAATTACTAGGGCAGACATTACCATTCAAGTCAATGCTCTACAGTTGGTGGGAAGGGCCATGTTGAGTAGCATATCCCACAGGGTGTTGGGGTTAAATTGCACTGGTCTGAAGGGGGCTTTGTCCTTTTGCAACAATTCTATTTCGATGGACGTGCCCTACAGTCTAGTCCTCCACTACTGTGCAGTATGTCCCAGTGACAGCTGAAACAGCGGGCAGTAATACTAGCGGCCTAAATACTCTGCTGATCACACCACCTGACCACCACATGCACTTTGAAGGAAGTTGTGCGTTGTTAACTAGTATTAGCACAATGACTGGACATATGCTAGAATCATTTAGGGAATATAACAACTGAGCTAACGCTGGTCAGCAACTTTCTTCAAACTGCTTCCAAAAAAGAAAAAATAACCCTTTCCTCATTGGAATTTTAACACAGACAAGTTGACAACTTTCTATCTCGTTTATAGGTGAAATGGATAAATGAAAAAAGGATGATTAGTAGAAGACAATCTAGCAACAGCCAGGGTAAAACTGTGGGGTACACAGGGTCAGTGACATGGAGGCAACTGAACATTCATTCCATATCTGATTAAATGGTTTAGTACTGTTCTTCTCAAGAGGTTGACTCCTGTGGTACTTGCATGCACCTAAAGCCATAACCCCTTATTTTAGAACACCAACCAATTTCATTGTTTTATCAAGTAGCACTTGCGTAACCAAATGGAAAAGTGTAGGTGCATAATGAGAAGTATTTGGTAATTTAAAGCTAGAATACTACAATTTTGTAGCCACACTAATATGTCTAAATTCCATGTTGCACAGAAAACGTTTTGCTGCATATGCTAGTAAAAGGAGGGGAGGGTGGAGCTGTAGCCCTGCTTTAAAGGGACACTCCAGCCCTCAAACACCTCAAAATCATTTTACAGGTCATTTTTCAAACATAGTCACAAAAACAGCTTTTCAATGCTTTCTGAACTTCCTAAACTGGCCTCTCAATTTTTGAGTTCACTTGCCAGTGACATCACTGGCAAGTGAATGAAACTACAGGGGAGGAAATCAGTTGACTTCCGTATCTGTTCTCGTCACACCTCCTAAATCAAGTTGATTAAATACTAAAACAGCGCCAGCCAAAAAAAACACTAAAATTGCTCCAGCCAAGAAGATGAATAACTCTGTTTGTTAGATCAACAGTTTCCACGCTGACAAGATGAAGATTATTTTTGGAATTGTTCTATTCATTATCCTGAAAAACAACTGGAGCCGATCGCTCCTCAGCGGTGGAGTGTGGAGTGCAGCAAGGTCACGTCACATGTATTTTTGTAAGAGCTACACTGAAGCTTGATAAATGCAAGTTATTTCAATTGTTATTCTGTAATATTTCAAATTCCGTTTGTGCACGATTACATGATATATCTATGTTTTAATACTGTATCCTAAATTGTAGATAACTAAGCTATATACCATATGCTGGAGTACATTTCGGGAGTGTTAAGATTAAAAGAAAAAATAACAACAAGAACCATACAGAACCGAAAACCGTGGCCCTAAAACCGTGATACGAACCGAACCGTGGGTTTTGTGAACCACGCCACCCCTACCTGATAGGTTATTGATTTAAAGATGTGACATTAGCTGCCTAGTGGAAGTCAATGATATCTGATTTAGCATCTCATTTGTGCATATTGTGTGATAATTTTCATTTCAATATGTATCGGTGATAGATTAAATTAGTTAAATCTGTACAGTACCTACTGAAGGGCCTATTATAGCTCATATCAGATGATTGTGACTGATTGTCAATATCATTAGTTTGGTGTTTTGATAGAAATTAGGCCAAGGGCTAAGCTAGTTAGCATGTCTCGTTTGTGCAATTGTGTGATCCTTTCAACTTCATTTTGAAATGTATCCGTGACAAATTATGGTTAAATCTGTACCTACTGAAGTCAGACAGGGCATATACCTCTCTGAATACATTGTGACCACTTAAATAATATTACTAGCTTCATCCAGCCAGTATCTTTATAGCTTACGCTAAATTCAACATCACCGAAGCAACTCCCAGGGCACAGGTGCAAAGTTTGCTTTGAATTCTGGACCTGGTTGTTATTTCACTATAAACTGAACAGAAGCTCCGAAAAGCACTCATCTATGTTCAGACAAATATGGCAGAAAAAGCGCTGTTTATTACATTAATCAGTCTAGCGTAACGTTTTTTATGACTATATTGAAAATGTTGTATTTACTCTGGAATTTTCCTTTTAGGCTTGGTGTAGAAAAGATGAGGTGTACAAACATTCCAGACAGAAAGGAGATCTCTTGGTGGAACACACAGAAATACTGCCTGGCTGACCGTTAAAAATAAGAATGTCACAAACAGCATCATACGATATTTTGGGTGGGCAGATTTGTTTAACAGAACTATATCATGTTTTAAGCAGGTTGCCCTATGGTCTGCTGTGAACAACACATGAAAGTCTGGCATCTAACATTAAGAACTTATGTGATGAATTGGTAACAGAAACCCTTTGGATGGCAAATATCATGTAAGGGTTTCCTGGTAGTAGTACCGAGGCTGGGGCACAGTGACCTACATTCTCCTACACTCATTCCAGAGGAGGCTGGCTGGGGGTGGGCCATTTCCCTTCTCTACAGGAGCCAGAGGACCGGCCCAATTACATTGCTAGATCAAAGCTCTTCTCTTCCTCCTGTACATTGACTCACTATCATCACGCCATCAAAATGGCTCACATTAGCAGATAACTAACTAGAAGCATATTATCCAACGTATGCAGGAAGCAGGCAGAAAACTAATCGACACACATGGAGGCACAGACAAGCGGACGCAGACAACACGTGACTCACTTAGGCGGCAACGATAGTGATCTGGTTTCATAGACACAGCTGCCATTTCAGTGGGACACCCCAGTTATCTCAAAAACAAGCTGTGCAGTCAACACAGCTTCTCTCCACGCACACACATACAATTGCTCAACTCCTCAGCTGGGAATGGATGTAGGGAGAGTAACTAAGTGAGTGAGCATCACAAGGGGTTCTAGGATTGCAGCTGTGTCACGTTGCCACTCTACAGATGTAGGGCCAAGCCACCACGTTCAAAGACAAGAGGCTGAAAGAGACTCATTCACATAGACGGGCTATAGGAATGTCATTATGAGTGGAGTGCATGCCTGCAGGGTCACAGCTGGGTTTGGCAATTATACATTTCATATAAGCAAGTGTTTTCCCCAAACTTTGTAGCATACAAAAACATACTGGTCATGGTCGTTCATTCACAATGATGAATAGGAACACAAAGATATATTTGAAAATAGTAGAAATGAGTTGCCCACATGGCACAGTGGTCCAAGACAATGCCTCGCAGCATAACTGTGTCACAGTGGCAGGGGTTGGTAACCTAATGACGACATTACAATTATGCCAAGAGGCTCAGTATAGGGCAGCGCAAATTGGTATAGCACTGACCTGGGTAGATGGTTGTCTTAACGCTAAATTCTGTGAAAACAGAGAAACTGTTGTGGCCTGGGGAAACCCTTCACAAGGGTTGTATCTTTGAAAACTACACACTTTCCTAACTACAAATCTGTTTGAAT
>JACXGM010019987.1:6846-18173 GCA_016801145.1 Umbra pygmaea | reverse complement strand
CCTCTTATCTACGTAGGTTACTATCTCTTAATGTAAAGGCCACTGCTCCTAACCTTGAGTGTCCATACTACTTAGTGCACTCCTTTCTGAATAACTCAGTAACCCCTATCTGTCTAAATGTCCTGTCAGTAAAATGTCCTGTTCTAATAGTCTGAATGGGATCTCCATGTATTAGACCTGTGATGGAATTACAGTCTAATCTACAATAGTTCATATAGTTATAAGCTGTCTAATATATAACAGAGTTATAAGTTATAAGTCCTAAGCCATAAGCTAAAGCTTATTCTGATGTTATAGTATACGGCTGGAAGGGCCCTCTCTGTCTTACGTCATTGTTGGCCTTGCTTCCTTCGTCTCCTCTCCTAAAGGAAAGTCTTGTCTTGACCCTGAACATCCTCCCTGTCTGTCTATATGTCCTAGAATGTTCCTAAAGGCCTCAACTAATAGCCATATAACTCTCCCATCTAGTAATACCATTCTAACCTGTTCAAACTGTATTTAAACATGATTATATAGAATGTAATTACCAACACCATGTTTTAGGTTCTTAGGTATGTTTATTGCTAGAACTTTATAATAATTGTTCAAAATATTTTTTTATCTGTTGAATACATTTTTATCAGGTTGGCTTTGTATTGTCAGCTGAAATGGTCTTAATGAGAAATTGTATCTTTTCCTGTTATAACAGCAATTTCTTTAACACATTTTGAAATCTGAGCTTTGTGTTTCTTTATCTTTCCAAATGTAATAACTGCAGATCTTATTTGGAATTTAAGAAATTCTCAGGTTTTACCATAGTTACCAGTAACAATAGCAGAGTTATTGTTCCAAGTGTATAGTATTTGTGTTTTGTTTCACAATCTCCAAATTTCAAGATTTTGTCAAATAAAAGTTTGTTTCAGAATTTGACCTTGGTGTAAATCTTTCTTATTTCTCATGACCATATCAAAGGCACACCATAAAATAATTTAAGCATTTGGAAATCTAAACTTCAGATCTGTAATTAAAAATCAGACTTCCTCCAAAGGTAAAATATTGGGTGCCTTCGAACAGTAACCATAGATATTACAAATGTAAAGCACTCACCGGCCACTTCATTAGGTATACCTTGCTAGTACCGGGTTGGACCCACTTTTTCATTCAGAACTGCCTTAATTCTTCATGGCATTGATTCAACAAGGTGCTAGAAACTTTCTTCTGAGATTTTGATCCATATTGACATAATTGCATCACGCAGTTGGTACAGATTTGTTGGCTCCTCATCCATGATGCGAATCTCGCATTCCACCACATCCCAAATGTGCTTGATTGGATTGAAATCGCGTGACTGTGGAGGCCATTTAAGTACAGTGAACTTCTTATCATGTTCAAGAAACCAGTTTGAGATGATGGGAGCTTTGTGTCACAGCGTGTTATCCTGCTGGAAGTAGCCATTAGAAGTTGGGTACACTGTGGTCATAAAGGGATGGACATGGTCAGCAACAATACTCAGGCAGGCTGTGGCATTTCAACAATGCTCAACTGGTACCAAGTAGCCCAAGGTGTGCCAAGAAAATATCCCCCACACCATTAAACCATCACAGCTAGCCTGTTCCATTAATGCAAGGCACGATATATCCATGCTTTCATGTTGTTAATGTCAAATTCTGACCCTACCATCTGAATGTCTCAGCAGAAATCGAGACTCAACAGACCAGGCAACGTTCTTCAAATCTCCTATTGTCTAATTGTGGAGGGCCCATGCAATTTCTAGCCTCCGTTTCCTGTTCTTAGCTGACAGAAGTGCACCTGGTTTGGTCTTCTGCTGCTGTAGCCCATCTGCTTCAAGGTTTGGCATGTTGTGCATTCGGAAATGCTCGTATGCATACCATGGTTGTAATGTGGTTGTAATAAGTGGTTATTTGAGTTACTGTTGCCTTTCTATCAGCTTTAACCAGTCTGGCCATTCTCCTCTGACCTCTGCCATCAACAAGGCATTTTTGCCAAGGGAACTGCCGCTCACTGGTTATTTTCTTCTTTTTGGACCATTCTCTGTAAACCCTAGAGATGTTTGTGCGGGAAAATCCCTGATCAGCACTTTCTGAAATATTCGAACCAGCCTGTCTGGCACCAACAAACATGCCACATTCAAAGTAACTTAAATCACCTTTCTTCCCAAATCTGATGCTTGGTTTGGACTTGAGCAGATTGTCTTGACCATATCTACATGCCTAAATGCATTGACTTGAACAGGTGTACCTAATTAAGTGGCTGGTGAATGTAGATCTTCAAGAACCCCGTAAAATGGGCTAGTTGTTTTAACAGAGAGTGGGGCTGAAGATGCGGGCTGTATCAGCTCATGATAGATACCTGTCAAATATCTCATTCCTCAAATACCTTTTATTTTTTCGAATACATCATTTAATAAATACCTTTGAACCAAGCACCCAAAAATCTTTTGTACTATAAATATTTTAATTACATTTTATTATTTTTATTTAAACTTTATATATACAGAGAATAATCAGACTGAGACCAATGGTCTCTTTTTCAGCTGAGCCCTGTTTACACAGAAAATAACATATTGCAGAATTAAAAGAAACCCAATTAACAATTACAATTACATTCAACAGAAAACAGCTCACTATGCATAGTTAGGGGTTATTTTCTATCAATTAAACATTTTAATGATAGAACACTAACAGAAGGAAGCATAGGCTAGGGGGGCAGGCATGTAGGTGAGACAGAGAGGAAGGGCAGAGACAGTGGCTGAGCCGGGGCTAAAATCGCCGGTGCCAGGGCACATGTGGTCCAGAGTCGGGAGCTTCTAGACCAACCCTGGCACAGTTCACTAAGCATAGATTTGAAGTGACCTAATGGAACCAACGCATCAAGCTTAAAGTCTTTCTGTTAACGTCAGGTGCTTTTGATGACATGGGGCACAAATCATGACAGAGCCTAATCAACTCCAAAAGTGAGGGGTGTGGTAGACAAATGCTGTTTTCCCCAACTATGAATAAGGATGGATGGATGGAATAATGCAAATGAAACACAAATAAAAGTTGTGCAAATGGCCGCACGCCTGGGAAATACAGTTGTATGCAAAGGTTTAGGCACTCCTGACAATTTCCATGACTTTCATTTTATAAATAATTGGGTGTTTGGATCAGCAATTTCATTTTGATTTATCAAATAACTAAAGGACACAGTAATATTTCGGTAGTTTAATGAGTTTCATTGGATTAAAAGAAAATGTGCAATATGCATCAAAACAAAATTAGACAGGTGCATAAATTTGATGTTAAGCATCTGATAAAAAATATAGTTCCTGGAATTTATAATAGAAATTTCATACATGACTGGCAATATTTTTAAATGAATTGAAGTTGTTTTTTCAAAAGTCCCTAAAAAAAAGGAAATGTGTGCAATCTTCATGATTTTAAATGTTTCAATGTGTTTAAATGTGTTAAGTATGATTAAAAACTGTTCTAAGAATATGTTTTAGATGGAATGGAGTTCATGAATGTTATGCAATGTTTTTAGGAATTTTATTTTCATGTCACTGTTACTGTTTAATTTGACAATGTCACATTATTATTTTGAAATTGGATTTTACTGAATTTCTCAAAGATATTATATGCATCAATGTTTCCTTATTGATGGATCTATAAGTATCAAAGTTACTTTTGGTGTGCTATATTTTGCACAGTTTATATTGTTGAAAAATAAAAACAAATGACCTCCTTTATAATTGTTATGATAAACACCACATATTCTGACTCTTTTTATGCAATGACTATCTTTGTCCTTTGGAGTGACATTTTGTCCTATGGTGTGACAAACATAAGACAGAAAAATATACTTATTTAAAAATATCTTTAAAAAAAGTGAACTTTGGCATTAGGGGAGTTATAATAATATTTCCTCTTAGATAGGTACAATTTCAAACAGTTTTGTACTGTATAGTACAATATAGTATAAATTACCATCAGCCCGCCTCCATACATGCTACAGGGAACAATCCACAATAACTAGAAACTGAACTGGGGCAGAGGAGGAACATATATACAGTATAACAACGGACAGCTGGTGGCCATTAGTGATTAACAATGACTAAGCACAATGTATATAGTGAAAGTTTGTCCATGCCTAACCCCAAGATCGGGCAAAACCATCCTGTGGACAGTCTTCATTCCTGACAGACATAATTCAACACAACAAATGCTTTAAGTGGATTCCCCTAAATTCAACTGCAAACGCAATGAGTCTCAAAAGAATTCATCCCCTTCATGGCAACCATCTTTATACTTAGTAGAAAACCCTTTTGCTGTTATGTCCTGCTGCAAATGAGATGCATAGCCAGATCCAGCCTCTGACGGTGTTCATGAAGAATCTTAGCGCATTCCTAATGGTTCTGTAATATTCTTGCATTTGCATGCTGCAACCGCCTTCTTCAAATCCCACCGGAGAGGGGGTTTATATGGGGTTCAAGTCAGGTGAATGAATGCCACTGTAGCATCTTCCAGGACACATTCTGCAACCAAGCCTTGGTGGACTTTGAGGTATGCTTGGGATCATAGTCCTAATGGAAGGTCCAATGAACAGAAGAAAACACACACACACACAAAACAGGAACATAGAACAGGAAATTCAGAAATATATATTTATATAGACGGGGGGATGTAACATAACCATTGATCACTTAACTTTCAACTTGAGAACTATGCTTCCAACGGGGTCTCTGGGAACATTCATTGCCTTTGCTAGCTTTTTGTATCCTGTTTCTTGTTTGTGAAGGGCGATGATCTCTTTGGAACATTCTTGTGCTTTAGCCATGTTTCTCACACTCAGTAAAATGTGACACTCAACAAACCCCTAGCCAGTTCAGGTATTGCATGTATTCCAGCTCAAACCCACTTGGTACAACTAACAAAGCCCTTGCTTAGTTGCTTCAGGTGTTCTTGACACATCAGGTGTTTTGCATGTTCGTGCTATTGTGAGGGATTCTATTCAGGGGTTGTATAGTTTTGAGACTGGAGAGTCATAATGAGTTGCATTTTTAGTTGGATTTGTGGAAACCACTTGAAGCATTCATTGTCCTGGGCTATTTCAATTGTTTTTGTTTGACAACTGACAGTCTTAACATTTTGACAATAAACCGAAGTGAAAAAATTTGATTCGAAATGTATCAGAGGTCACCAATCCTGGTCCTGGAGAGCTAGTGTCCTGATTGTTTTCACTTCAACCCAAGTCTAGCATACCTGATTCTAATAATTAACTACTTTATTAGCTGAATGAGGCAACATTTTGTGTGGTTTGAATGAAACCTACAGGATGGTAGCTCTCCAGGACCAGGGTTGGTGACCCCTGAACTGTATCATGTATTTGTGACAGCGGTATCTCATGAAGCATCTAAGTAGATGGCAGCATCTGACTCCATCTGGTGGTGGAACTTTGTCATGACTAGGAGTTGCTCAATAGCTGCATATTTCTGTCAAGTGTTCATTTCTTAATTGTAGATAGATTGCAATACAACAATAGTATACAATAATACCCTTTGCCTTCACAAGCTCACATAGGGAGTGCCAGTGCTTGTTGTAGCTGCCTACGGTAAATGCCTACTGGCGAGGGCCGACTGTCTGTGCCCTTTTGTCTCACCCTACATACCTGTCTCCGTAATTTTCAGCTTCCTATTACTGACATTGAAAAATAATAACCCCCCCACAAATAAAATAAATCCTATAGATCAAGACGTAATCTGGTTTTCATTTAAAGCACGTAACTTCTTAGCAATCAATTGGGATGATCTGGAACAGACAAAGGTCCCTCCATTCATTTCATCTCACTTGCATGTTAGACATCACACACACACCTGCATAAGACCAAAGGTATGAAGTAACTTTTTTCTGTACATTTTCTGCTTTTCTGGACATTGTGATCCACACGTTTTACCTTAAGTATATATGACAGGGTATTTGTTGACGTTTTGTTCTTGTTTCTTGAAACATACAATGTTCTTAATACACATAAAGTGGTATTAAAATAAAGTATTTGTCCTTTATTTAAAAAGATTAAATCCCTGAAAAAAAGTGAATCTGGTTAAATGGGGGGAAAGGTTTTTGGTACAACATTTTAAAGTGGACCGTGTGATACGAATGATATGCTTTCAGAAAAGCTGAAAGGAATGGTTTTAATTAATTTATTCATTTTTGTAGTGTTTAGATAGAGGTAGTTTCAATTAATTTCCATTTTCTATAATGTTGGACCTATTCTGTAAAGTCTCAGTGAATTTAGATGCAACAACATCTGATTTATTTCTGATGTTTGCTTTCCTTGAAATCCCGATAACCTACAAACCTAATTTTGTTTGCTCCTTTTATTCTACACAATTTATAACTAATTACTGGTCAATAGTCATTGTCATTACAAGACCTTAGATTAGATACATGCAATACAATATTTATTAAATTACGTTTTTATCAATCGTATGGCGATGAGTGTATTGTCTGCATGCCCGTTGTTGGTGCTCTGTCGTGTTCGCGCACTTTCAGGGTTCTGGCTCTGACCGTTGCCAGGTCAGTGGTCTCAGGTTTCCGCTTGAGAAAGTCAGTCGATTACATTAAATGGATAATTTGCTGTCATTGAAAGAGTCGGTTTTGTCTTATTTAGACAGAACGGGAGCTCTTCTTCAAATTGCTGAGGACTGCAAACCATTTCAAGGTGTGTTTTAGGGGCGATGGGGGGCAAGCTAGCGGAAGGTCAGAGCTAGCTAGAACTAGGTAGGATGCCCCAGGTCTGTGGTACTTTTGGTGGAAAACAAGGCTAACTGGTATCCACTTGGGGATGTGATGACAGGCGACGTGTGACATTGGTCCTTTACTAATGACAGGAAACCGTTGTATGCTGTTAAATATATTAAATGGGGATATTTATCCACTCTATTTTGTTAATGAGGCTTCACATAGCTCAGTGGGCATTTAATGGGGGTGTCAAATGGCTCAATGCACAGTTGTCAAACCAGTTGCATGAAGGGCCTAGTGCAGGGTTCATCAACCCCAGTCCTGGAGGGCCTGATTTTTGTTCACTCTTTCTAATAAGGGACTGGTTTTTACCTGGGAAAGCAAGTTATTGCAATTAACTACTAGGTAAAATAAAAAATCTGAAGTGTTTCGGCCCTCCAGGACCGGAGTTGATGACCCCTGGCCTAGTGTATGCTGGATTTTGGTATTTCCTTCCAATCAGTGCCTAATTAAGTCCTAGGCATCCAGGTGAGTGAAGATTCTAACCAATTAGTGTGGCTTAGTTGTTGGCAGTCAGGCTTGTGAGCGCAATCAGACCTCCTTCAGGTGCTTGATTCCAGAGTGGGACAAATTTTATTCTGCCCTTGAGCAAGGCGATTCACCCCAAGTTGCTTCAGGGATATCACTGTAATTATTGTAAATTGCTCAGGATAGGATCGTCTGCTAAATTATTAAAATGTAAATGTTAATAATTTTGGCAGATGCTCGTTTTCCAGAGTATATGCATACATTTTAGTAATGATCACAGTGCAAAACAATTTGAAAGACATATTTTCAACATAAAACACTTATTTTCAAAATCTTACCAACATTGATTATTTATTTTCTCTTCAGATCCCCAGCAAAGTGAGGCGGTGTACCGGTTCTGTATCAGTGTGAATCCATCAGATCTAATAGAACTGGATCCTACATTGGGTGACTGTGTCCTCCATCATCCCATTAAAGCCACCACATTATTCCAGTCTGTAAGTCCAAAACATCTTCTCCCATTGCCCATTATACAAATCTTGCATTTTAACATACTGATTTATGTTCTGTGTTGATTCTCTTTCAGGTTTGTTTTTTGTCAATAAAAACTCTATCCTTGATAGAGAAAATACACACAGAAAGTCAAGTAAATGTGGTCTTGAAGTTCACGCATCTCCCTCCTTTCCCGGAGTATACTCTGGATCTTAGTGAGTTTCCCCGTGGTTATGGCCCCATGAGGCCTGTTGCCATGGAGTGTGTAGTCATCGCCATGACAAGGGTAACCAAGTACACTCAAGGAGCCAGGTTTCTATGCTCCGAGGACGCCTGTCCCTGCTCAACAGGTAGGCCAGATTATGCGTAGCCTTGGGAGCCACAGTCATGTAGAAAAGGAACCTTTGTAGTATGATGTTCTCCTCAGGGTTCCATCACATCAGGGTTCACGCTCCTGGGGCCACAGAGTCGGCCACAGTGAGAACTGACTTCCGCTGCCTGCTCTGCTCCTCTCCCCTCAAAGAGGATGTCAAGTTCCGGGTGCTGGGGGGTGAGAATGACGTGTCCATCAATTACATCTGATACATTAGCATCAATTAGCCCTGTCATTCCTCACTAGCACTGCATTTGCTTTGAGAGTTTTACAGCCACTCCCAGAGTGCATACACACAGTGGGAATCGAACCCACCGTCTTTTTACGGTGAGTGAGGTGTTAGTGAATTATGCAGGATCCTTTGTTGAGGGATATGTACATATGACTGGGACCTAGAAATGCTAAGGTAGAAGATAGAGCAGTGATACACAACCTTTTTCAGTTACTATACCAACTGAATTTTACTTTGTTTGGAATACCCCTGAAGTACCATGGTTCCTAGTACCCCTGGTTGTGAACCACTGTGCTAACTACAGTGCAAGGTACACTGACCAATGCAGTGTGAGGATAATATGGTTTTGAAACAGATAAGCAGCTGGTGGAGCTAATCCATGTAAAAGCACTGGATGTCCTGAAAGTCCATCCTCCCAGGTCCCTCAGGTATCAATCTGTCACTCTGTTCCTCAGAGGTAAGCTCACATTGTGCTAAACGCATATCACCCATTTTGCCCAATGTGTTTGTTATGTGCACTTATAGCAAGTCAGGATTTGGCATATAATCGACATGACTAAGATCTATGTTCATTAGAACAAGTTGCATTGTTGAATGTTTGTTATTAATCTTCTCATGGTTTCTGAAAACAAACGTACCTTGGGAGCCAAGCTCCATTGGGGTAAAGTTCAGACAGAGAATAGAGGTTTGAGTAGCCAGCCATGTAGTAATTCCCCTGGGGGAGATATTTGGTGTTCCTTGTCTCCTCCAATAACACTGTCCAACCATTACCCCTGAGAGAACAGTGATTCTCACTGCCAATATTAGCATATTCTGTTGACCTAGTACTCTAGAGGTATTCAGCACAGCAGGCTCACGTTACAGAACATATATGTTAATAAATGTAAGTAACACTCATTAGAGTCACAAAACGCACACACAGAGAGATCTTTGTTCCCAGAGCCGCCAATCTTGTGTTGTTCTTGGCAGGGGTGTGCAGATAGGTGCCTTGTGTGTTCCTCAAATAATCAGCAGGGCAGCAGGATGGAAAACGCCCTCCTGAGTGTTATTGTTTTGCTGTAGATGAACTGTGTAACTCGATGAAGATTGGACGCCTGTATCGAGTACTAGGCATACCAGCACATGTCCACCAATGGCCAAACGTCACCTGGAGCGTGGAAGCTAACAGCGTTCAATCGTGGGAGCCAGAGTGTAAGAACAGGCATGCAAACTCCTCTCCTTTCAGTGAAATTCACCTTTTTGAAACCGAAATAGGTCGCCTACGTGATTCATGCAGATCCGATGAGAAAATATTTTGAAGGGGGTTGTGGCCAACACAGCATTTTACCCATGCTTCGCAACTTTACAACTGGCTCTGGAACCAATCGTAACTCCTAATGCCTAAAGCTCACAGCCAATCAGAGGCAGAGTGGGGAGAGTTTTTTTTCAAAGTCAAACACCAAGCAGTCCCGCAACAACTGATGTCTATTGAATGTGTGTTAGGTTAACAGTAAAGGATGCTTTTGAATTAAAAATAAAGTAGTTCAACACAGATAATCCCATTTGTTCAATTGTTTTTATGTATGCTATACAAAAAATGTCTATGGTTAAATGAACATGACATTGTTTACAAGAGCACAGATCCTACATTGATCTAGCCTCTTAATTTTGCTCTCAAAGTGCACCAGATTGATGCATTTAACTTTGAAATGTACTAAATTTTCTTCCTGGGGAGCATGCCCCCAGACCCCACTAGAGAGTCGGGGGTTTGCCGTATCCGTCTCACCTTTTTTACCCCTGACCTGTTTGCATTCCTGAAGAAGAATCTGCTGTAGACTGATGCATAACCACATTAATATCTATTACTATTCTATAGGTCTGTCATTTATGTTCTCTGAGAAAGCCACTCAGGGAACATTTACTCAACCCCTTGTGGTTTCCTTCCACTACACCACCAGACCCAGGCACCATCAGTACCAACTTCCAGGCCCTGTTGACTGCCACAGCCTTTTCTCCCTGGAGCTTCTCTGCCATCGTGGCCAACTCCTTTGGGTCTGCTGTGGTTCCCCCGGGGATGTACAGCACTCTGAAGATGTGCCTGTTGCTCAGTCTGGTCCAGGGCACCGTGAACAACCCAGACTCAGTGCACTGCCTTGACTTGCTGGCCCTGACCGCTGACACACTCATAGTAGACAGGTACTAGGACTACATGTCATTCAGTCAACAAACCATCCACTAAATACATTGAGCTCTTGGGAAATGCAGTAGAGTCAGAGTACACAAAATTGGCCTCTGCGATTAGGCAGAGGGGTAAAGAAATATTTCTTGTTTTTGGTCCCTATTCTGTTTACACTATTCCTAAAAAGTTAAAGATATAAATAAGGAAAATACACTGCTCACAAAATTTAAGGGAACATGCAATCATCACAGTATAACACCAATAAAATTTCAGGGATATTACAGTTTTTTCCAATTGCTAACACACAAAATGCATAATTTGGCTCATTGAGTCAAAACTCAACACACAAGAATGCTTTACACAACACTTGAAGATTAACATTGAACTGCCATGTCAAAACTGCCATTCTGCAATCAAAACTGCCATTCAATCAAGACTTAACACTCTGACTTCAAAAGGCCCTCTTCAGATCAATAGTTAACACACATGCACATGAACAATAAACAGTCAAACAGACACAACACACTGGTCAACTTTACTCAAGACACTTCTGTCATTTGCAGTTTTTAAACCGTTTTTATTCCCGAAACCAAGCCTCAGTGATACATTGTACAGGTAGTAAAACTACTCCCATTACAAGTCAGCGATCACTCCGTCGATTGGGGTCGGGCCACGTCACCTCGTCCACATCACAGGCGATGTTCTCCCTTGCCAGGCAACGGGAAAATATTGCAGGGCGTGGCGTATCCATTTGTGGATCGAGCCCACCTCGATGTCTCCGCATGCCTCCTCCATTGCTCGCAGGAGTGGCACGCGTGCATGTGT
>JACXGM010019986.1:0-18073 GCA_016801145.1 Umbra pygmaea | reverse complement strand
GCGCGACAGGCGGTGCCCGCGCGCGACAGGCGGTGCAAGGGCGCGTGACAGGCGGTGCCTGCGCGTGACAGGCGGTGCAACGGCCATAATCACCCAGCCTGAGCACCAAAACGCACCACTACAGCGTAAACTCCCGGGTCACCATGCCAAAGTTTTGATCCAAGTCAGCAATGCACCATGCAAAGGGCAAAAACATAATATATTTTAAACTAAAGGGTAAAACATTTGTAAAACACATGTTGCTAGATATTCTTTTTAAAGTCAGTTTCTATTTTTTTTATTACCATTGCTACTATTACCTATAATAACATATTGATAATTTATCAAAATAGTTGTTTGGTACAGACCCTTACTTTAGATAAGCAATATTATCTAGATTAATTAGCTTTTTTTTGCTTAAAGTTCGATAAGAATGTATGCCTCATGAGACCCTCCCGATGTTACATAAAATCCATAATTTTCATAAAGTAAAATGATATAATCTAGAAAGGTACTTTGTTGCTTTCTTGACATGGTATAATGCCTACCTTTAGCTGCATCGCTGCATACCTGTCAGACTAGCCCCACCCTGCAGAGCATGGTGCAATTGGCAACCACCATTCAGACTTAGTGTAATATTAATCAAAAGATTGGCTCACCAGTCCCGCTCGAGAAACTCGTTGAGTGCCTGAGAACACCCGAGAGAGAAATGCATTCCTTTCGGCGCATACGGTTTCTGGTAACACTACCCAGTTGTGAAAGAGGCAAATAACTAAAATGACATACAAAGTTCAGTACATATTTCAGCAGCAACTGCCTACATGACCTTTCGGACCTACAATCAGAAATTGGGTAAAAAATAATTTGGGAGAAATCGGGTAAAAAATACATTATTACGAATAACATGTATGCATTAATTTTTTTAAGTTTGTGACCACTTAAGATCTCAGTAATTGTCAATTCGATTTATCAATTCAGTTGTGCTGTGTTATTGAAAATGTACTCTATTTGGAATAAAGTGCAACACAAAGTAACATTTAATTTTGATCTGAGCTACCTATTTACTAACATCTAAAAGTTATTAACACAAACCAAATTATGTTTTACTACATTACGATCTCATTAGACCATACGTTTACGAATCAGTTTTGTGATCTGCGGAATACATAACCCTAGTAGCTAACAATTGCCCAAGTTTCATTTCGCACCATAATACATAAACATCCTAACAATTCTTGTAACAACTTACAGTACTAGTTAGCTACGTACTATATTAGCTAATGAACGCTCTGTATTTTGTACAAACTGTTAATGAAGAACCCAATTGGCAGTTGCGCCTTAACGTTAGTTACAGCACCTAGTTAGCTTGCTTGTCACCGTTGGATCCCGTAATTAAATGTGTGTAGTCCCGTTTTCCCAACAACACCACCAACGAACGGGATTAGCCATCTAGTATAACATGTTTTACATTTACAGTACACATGTGTGAGAGATACAAACTAGCTTTGATGCTAACCAGCTAATGTCTGTTAGCGTTTTAAGTTTAGGCAGCTACAGTAGCTTAACGTTTATAAACTAGCTGGGTAATGCCATTTAAATTCAACACAGTTAGTAGTATATAACCGCATAGAAGTATATTCTATGTTAAACCCTTATATTGGATTAGACATGTAGACAGTAACAATAGTTAACTACAGTACTTAGCTATGTAACGTATTTAAAATTAACTGACGTCGGGTACTTCTTCAGTTTGCTCGACGACGAAACTAAAAAAAATAGGTCAGGTGTTGATTTCGTTAGTTGTTGTTGGTTACCTCAACAATTTAACTCGTGAAAACTGGCTAATGTTATTTCGTAGAGAAATAAGAGACTTGACTAACTAGTTAACTAGCAAGAAACCAAAGCTAGTGACCCTTAATGTAGAGTTACACTTACAGGCTGTCGACAGAAAGCACGCGGCAAAACCTACTGGTTGAGAGAACGGAAAACGTGCAGTTTAATTTAGTCTGGACTAGCTACTACACTACAGGCTAGGAGCTGCTGCTGCTGCTGCTAGCGAAGTTCAAAGCGGACCTAGAAGATTCATTTGGGACGAGACGAACACTGTCAATATTTACCATGCCTCTTTGATCTTTGCCGGTTTTCGATGTTATATCCACTTGGCCTTGTTCACGTTCGTCGGATCCCGGCCTCCTGCTTCAGCTGCCGCCGCAGACACTGCTCCGAAATCACCGGGCGGACCTCCCCTTCCTCTCAACGAGGCGTGGTTTGAATCAACGTTATGTTTGCAGACACCGCCACCTACTGTACCGGAGTGTGAGGTTTGTTATAGCCCACAGAAGTCATATTTTCCACATTTTTAAACAGCACCCTAGCCACCATATCCTTCCCTGGGCCTCCACCTACAAAACCCCCAAACCCCTACATCTGCCCCAACTGTTTCATACATCTACATATTACATTTCAGTCATTTAGCGGATGCTCTTATCCAAAGCAACTTACAGTGAATTCATGGACATCCCTGTAGAGCGACTTAGGGTAAAGTGCTTTGCTCAAGGTCACTACGACATTTGGCACAGTCAAAAATCGAACAGGCAACTTTCCAACTACAAGGCTGACTCCCAAACCACTGAGTCATCATAAAACACTTCCCACTTCACATCATACATCTCACAATACAGAAGCATGTTCCACTGTTTTCTGCACAAGACACTTATCCGCAGTCTGTATCATCATCTTTACTTCCCGTCTTCCCAGAGGGAGTTGCACATCCACAACAACTTTCCTCCCTGCACTCTTAACCACCACATCCACCCATTCATTGCCCTCCCCCACATGGGCCTGGACCAAACAAAAGCACACAACCACTCCAGTCCCCAAAACAACACCATCACCTCTATCAGCAGATCCCCCCTCTCTGACCTGCCTGTCCTTATTTTGCTAAGCAACGCAGCAGAGTCAGAGAAAATCCCAGGTCTGAGAATCTTCACCTCCTTCTGCTATCTCAGCCCCACATTTACTTATAGCCACCATCTCAGCTGTGTGCAGACTAGATCAGGCAAATGACTTCCCAATGACACATTGAATTCCGGGACATACAGTACACCCAAACATTTCCCATGTTGCTACGACCCATCAGTATAGATCCTTAAAAACGGGTAAAATTGACTGCTCACGTACTTCTCCACACTCTTGGTCACAGCCCCCCCAGTCTCTCCTGCCCTCAATTATGTCCACATCAGTGGAGGTCGGCTTCTTATTGGGGAGGAAGGGGTCACATTATGTTCAGGACTGTGGGAAATGGAATGGAGTACAACGCCTCAAACCCAGTGTTAGATAACATTCCATTTCCCTCAGTCCAGACATTAATATAAGCCCATCCTCCCCAATTAAGTTTCACTGACGGCCACCTGCCCACATCTACCCTGGGGTCAGGATACAATCATGGGGGGACATTCCCCCATGCAACTGCAGGTCCAATCTCAACAGGCCCCAGCCCATAAACCACTACCTTCTGCTCTACCGTCCACAGATACCCTCTCTGCTTACCCACTTCTTGTTCTCAGCACCCCCCTATTAACATGGCTGCCGAATGGCTCTCCAAACTCTCCTTCAGCCTCACTTAGTATGCCATTGCAAGTTTTCCCACCTGAACCTCGGCAACATTTCTCCAGAATCCACCTGCAATGCCTCAACCGGCCAGTTTTGATAATTCACTCAAACAGAAAGTCCATGATCCAGTTATACTGACACCCATTGTACTGAGTTTGATCAACATCCATTTTCCTTCACATTGAATCATAAGCTTTCTCTATATAAAAATACACCAAACCCATAACTACTTTCCTGGTGAAAGGCCTTGGCAATCTCTGTACTATATGTCACCAGGGCCCCCTGCTTAACCCACTCTGTGCCCCACTCACTAATCCCCTAACCTCCAGTAAATACATCAGTCTATTCACCACCATTTTCCCCATCAACTTACACATACATTGGATGTCAGTGCAACAGGCCTGTAAATGGCGGCCCTAGACATTTCCTTACTCAGTTTAACAAACCTAGCACCACTTCTCGTTTCCATCCAGCTGGTATGATCCCAGTCCTCAATACCTTATTATACAGCCCCAGCAGAGCTTCCTTCACACTGTCCAAAGCGTTCTTCCCCATCACGTAGCACACCCCTCCCACATCCCTCTATCGCCCGAGTCAATTCAGACATTGTAAATTCCGCGGTCACCACATCCCCAGAATCTCCCGTGTCTCCAGAACATCACTATGTGCTTGTAATATTCAAAAATACGTCTCCTCCTTCTCTCCTCATTCAGGTGGTCACACATATAAACAGTCAGAAAATGCTCCACCAAGGACATCCACCTTTCTCTGCTAGACACTGCTGTGACTTCACCATCCACCACTTCCCCAGAACCTAGAATTCCAGACTCTTTACTTCGTCCCAACATCTTTTTAAACACCCTCCAGACCTTGACCAAGTCAGTCCACCTTCCTATCGTGGATCAGAATTCCATCCATGCCCCTCTCTTTGTCCTCTTAATTGTCCTCCTTTCCAACGCTCCTTTCTGGCTCAGAGGCTCACTGCATTACCACCACAGCCATATTAAACAAAATTACGATCTTCTCTATCAACCCTTGTTCTATTCAACATCTCATGCATCATCACTCCAGTCACCTCTGCTATTCCCATGAACTATTTTTCTACACAGATCACCAAAATAATTAAGCTTTGACATGTTGTGCATTCAGAGATGCTCCTCTGCATGTAAGTAGTAATTAGTTATTTAAGTTACAGATGCCTTTCTATCCGCTTGAACCAGTCTGGCCATTCTCCTCTTACCTCTACCATCAACGAGGCATTTTCACACAGAGAACTGCTGCTCACTGAATATTTTAAAGTAATTAATTCTCTGTAAACCCTAGAGATGGTTGTGCGGGAAAATCCCTCTAATCACATTTCTTCCCCATTCTGTTGATTGTTTCAACTTCAGCAGATCCATCTTGACCATGTCTACATGCCGAAATGCATTTACTTTCTGCCATGTGATTGGTTGATTAGATATTTGCATTAACAAACAGTTGCCAGTGTACCTAATGAAGTGTATAATAACAACCAAGGTAAAGTTGATTTTATATTCAGAGATTCAACAGACATTTAGCGTAATCCACAGGGTGAGCATCCGGTTTGGCAAAGTGACGCAAATGAGGAAGTGCTTAAACCTGCATTCTATCTGAATTCCAGCTGGGGGCGATACGTCTGGTTGCAAATAAGCTCGGTTTTTGTAATAGTCTGTGACAGTGGTCCTCAAACCCTTCCTTGGAGGGCCTAGTGTATGCAGGTTTTCGCTTTTACCTTGTACAAGCCTGACGGAGTAGCTCACTAATTGGTTATTATTTCCCCTCACCTGCAAAAACCAGCATACACTAGGCCCTTTATGGAAGGGTATGAGGACCACTGGTCTATGAGAATGAGAAACACTCATTACTTGATTATTACCTCAGTAAACATTTTCATAAAAGTATATGGTCTCAATCGTTAGATTTACGTCTTTTGCAATAACGATGTTCATTTTTTAAATTATGGTCTTGTTAATTTTAAAATCGGCAATAAAGCAAAGGGGCATTTAGGGCGGGGCTATGGCGATCGGTTGTACGACAAGACAATCAAAGGAGTTGGCAGTTCACTTATTCCGGTAAGTAACATTACATTTTGTTTAACATTTTTTTTACATTTTGTTTTAATACTATTTTTCAATAGCATCCCAAGTAATATCAGTTAGCTAGCAAAAATTACTCCTCCCTCTCGTCTAAAATCGTCACATCCACAACCAAGATGTCTGCGCCCATAACGGCAAATTCGATGACCCAAATCTGATCTTCACAAACCATTGTGTGACGTCTCACATGTAACATACAGTGATCCTATTTTAACATTGAAAACAGCTTTAATTTTTCAGTTAAACTACTGAAGTGTTTTTATAAGCATGTTGAGTTATGTTTATGATTTCTTTTTAAAACAAAACATGTATATATTTACAATCACTTATATTAACATAGAAACCTCAGAAAAACCTCAGCAAACTACACCATGATAGTCAGTGGTTCGAAACTATGGCTTTTCCAACTTTACTGGGCCTCCAGCACAAGGCAGCGCAAATTGGCACAGTGCTACCCGGTATTTAGGATAGATTAGTCAGATTATCTACCTTGACACATTGCTCTCCTGCGACCCCCTGTGTGCAGATCGGGCTCCTGTGAATTCAATCGTTGAGGTATACACTCACCTAAAGGATTATTAGGAACACCCGGTCAATTTCTGATTAAGGCAATTATCTACTCAACCAATCACATGGCAGTTGCTTCAATGCATTTAGGGGTGTTGTCCTGGTCAAGACAATCTCCTGAACTCCAAACTGAATGTCAGAATAGGAAAGAAAGGTGATTTAAGCAATTTTGAGCGTGGCATGGTTGTTGGTGCCAGACGGGCCGGTCTGAGTATTTCACAATCTGATCAGTTACTGGGATTTTCACGCACAACCATTTCTAGGGTTTACAAAGAATGGTGTGAAAAGAGAAAAACATCTGGTATCCGGCAGTCCTGTGGGCGAAAATGACTTGTTGATGCTAGAGGTCAGAAGAGAATGGGCCGACTGCTTAAAGCTTATAGAAGAGCAACTTTGACTGAAATAACCACTCGTTACAACCGAGGTATGCAGCAAAGCATTTGTGAAGCCACAACACGCACAACCTTGAGGCGGATGGGCTACAACAGCAGAAGACCCCACCGGGTACCACTCATCTCCACTACCAATAGGAAAAAGAGGCTACAATTTGCAAGAGCTCACCAAAATTGGACAGTTTAAGACTGGAAAAATGTTGCCTGGTCTGATGAGTCTCAATTTCTGTTGAGACATTCAAATGGTAGAGTCAGAAAAAAACAGAATGAGAACATGAATCCATCATGCCTTGTTACCACCGTGCAGGCTGGTGGTGGTGGTGTAATGGTGTGGGGGAGGTTTTCTTGGCACACTTTACGCCCCTTAGTGCCAATTTGGCATCGTTTAAATGCCTACCTGAGCATTGTTTCTGACCATGTCCATCCCTTTATGGCCACCATGTACCCATCCTCTGATGGATACTTCCAGCAGGGTAATGCACCATGTCACAAAGCTTGAATCATTTCAAATTGGTTTCTTGAACATGACAATGAGTTCACTGTACTAAAATGGCCCCCACAGTCACCAGATTTCAACCCAATAGAGCATCTTTGGGATGTGGTGGAACGGGAGCTTTGTGTCCTGGATGTGCATCTCACAAATCTCCATCCACTGCAAGATGCTATCCTATCAATATGGGCCAACATTTCTAAAGAAAATGCTTTCAGCACTTTGTTGAATCAATGCCACGTAGAACTAAGGCAGTTCTGAAGGCGAAAGGGGGTCAAACACAGTATTAGTATGGTGTTCCTAATAATCCTTTAGGTGAGTATATATATATATATATATATATATATATATATATATATATATATATATATATATATATATATAGCACAGGTATTTGATTTTAACACTCCAGTGTGGTTAAGGTTAGGCTTAAGTTTAGGTGTATGTTTAGATTTGATTAAAACCTGAGAAAACTATGCTCATGTGCACATTTCTTATGTAATGTGAGGTCCGCCCTCAGTTTTGAATCAACCAATCAAATGACTTCGGCCTCCAAGGCAGATCTGCCTGGAGAACACTTTTCAATAAATAAAAGTCCCAACAGCGCAAGTGGTGTTGGAGGGCCAGTAGGGGGCACTCTTCCCTCTGTTCTAAAGATAATTCCCAATGTCCCAGGGTAGTGATGGTGACATCTGCCCTGCGTAGGGTGTTGTCTTTCGGATGGGATGTTAAACAGGTGTCCTGACTCTCTGCAGTCATTAAAATTCCCATGGTACTATTCGTAAGAGTAGGGGTGTTAACCCCGGTGTCATGGCCAAATTCCAAACCAGGCCTCTTTTCAATCATGGCCACCTAATAATCTCCCTCCTTCCTAATTGGCATATATAACTACTCACCTCTCCACCTGATAACTGATGTGTGGTGAGCGTTCTGGCGCAAAATGGCTGCCATGCATCACCCAAGTGGGTGCTACACATTGGTGGTGGATGAGGTGGGCTTTCCCCCTCGCTGTGTAAAGTGCTTTGGGCTCCTTGAAAAGCACTGTATAAATTGAATAAATTATTAATATTACTATGACTTCCTATTATGAGCTTAAAGTAATCTTCAGCATTTTTTTCTGCTATAGTATTGCTAGAAGCTTTCTATAGTATGTCCCAATTTAGAATACAAATCCTATAGAATTCCTAAAGTTTTTAATGATATTTGTATATATATCTACTTCTGGCATTATTATGGCAACATTTAGTTGATCTAATTAATGATAAGGAAATACAGTCTTTGTCCTCTACCTGAGGTTTAACTAGTTAATTTACACTAAAGCATGTGTAAACAACCAACATTTTAAGTTAATACACAATACAACAGCAACATTTCAATTGCCATTGTGTTTTTTCATTTTAAGTACAGCATGCTGTCCAAATGTTGTCTGTTTTCTAGAGAGCTTTAACATATTTTTTTGAGGGAAAGGGCTGTTTTATTTGGTCAGAAGCTTGGTGATGTGTGTAAATTGTGGTGGCAGAAAAAAAACATATCTCTCTCCTTTCCTGCTGAAAAAAGTTAGACACTTACCAGCGATATTTGATCCAATACACTTTAATGACAAAGCATTGAAGCAGAGTCTACCCCAAAAGGCGACTGAGCAAAACGTGTATAGAGACCTGCTTTTAGATCCTCATGCTAATCACATAAGTGTGCCCTCTAGAAAGTTCCACCATTGTTTCTTAATGCACCATCTTCCATGACATCAGGTCCCTTGATGCTGATCCCCTGGGCGGACCACCTCTGAACTGTCAATGACCCTGGCCTACTTTCCTTCTGGGCAGGCTGCCACTGGCCTTGACAGGCCACCTGCCTACCCTTCTTATTTAGAGATGATTTCCTAGGAGAACATCAATGGCCTTGACCTGTATTAACCCTTTCCTATCTGTCTTAAACCCATCTTACAGATCATCAATAAATATTGATTGCACAAGTTCTAGAACCCTCTAGAAATTTCTATACATATAACGGAACCATACGTTTGGTACTTTATAACTTACATTTCCAAAATTAATTTGATACCTCTCTAATACAAAATGCATTATAGTTTATTAATAATTATACTGTTTACCATACTGTCTGCGTTTGTGTGATTGACAGTGTGTGTAATCAAACATATTGATACAGACTTAAAGTGAAAGCACAATGCATTCTGAAAATCATCCACAAAATCAGTTTAATTTGTGTAAATCAGGTATTTGGGGGTTGATGGTTAACATTTCATCTAACTATTTTTTATCTAAAATTAATTTAATAGTACAAAGAAAAGCACAGATTAGAAATGTCTAAATAAAAGGCCAATATAATTACTCAGAACCCTTATTTTGAAATATTTTACGGAAATTATTGGATGCGCTCTTACTGCTGTAAGGTTCATAGGTTTTTAACTCCCAAAATTGTCATTTTTTTATCGAATGGTTTACATTCTATACTACCTGCATATTAAATGTAGTTAGAGTCTAAAGGTAAGATCTTGCAGATTTAAATGACGAGTATTCACCCAACGGTGTGGATACATATTTAGTAACGTATTCACAGAATTCTCTTTGTGTGTCTTGAGATGATGGGTAACGTTTGAGTCAACGTTAACAAGCTAACTGGTGGCTAGCTACGCTAACGTAAGTGATGCTGAGGACAGTCAGGTAACATTAACCTTAGCTAGCCAGCAGGATTTTCCGTTGTATATAAATACAGCCTAGCTTCCCAAACGGATGTCATCTCGCTGCAAACGAGAAATAAAAATATTATTATCTTCTAGTAGTAATAATTGTGATACTTGCAAATTTGGAATGAAATTTACAGAGATAAGGTTAGATTTATTTTATCTCAATGACAGCTGTTAAAATATCCCAACTGCCCTCTCAGAGACCGGGGCGTGAAGCAGAACTAGTGAATGGAGGACAATGACCAATAATCACTAAACAGAACTGTTAGTCTAGCTGTAGTCTAGGTAGCTAATAACATTTAATAGTGAATAGAGCACCTCTAATGAGAATGTTAAAAGTAATACATATCAGCCCAGTGTTTCACTTTAAGGGGAATTTGACAATTTTCTGTATGTTTCTTCCTTATTAAAATATCCAGGTACACTGTACTATAATGTGTTCAAAAAGGAGAAGGGCAACGTCCCCCTCTAGTAGTGTCAGTGGGGGGGACATAGATGATGGACAGCCATCATCCTCAACATCTTCAGTAGGTCGGAAAAGAAGAAGAACATCTAACATACCCACTGTTGATCCAGTAAGTTCAGTTGGAGCTTTGATTGAAATACAATGCCTTGCAAATATGTTCAGACCCCTGACATTCTCTCGTATAACTGAATGACAAATGGTAAATGGAAATTTCATTATTTTTGATATATTATAAAAGTAGGTAAACCAAAATGAATCTGAAGGATTTATTTTCATATTTTGTAGTACTGCCATGCATCAGTGGTTTTGGAAAGTTTACGAAAATGTCAAATATTTTACATTTTCTTTATTTACACATGAAAAATTAAGTAGGCCCAGCTAAGGCCAGGTAGCCAGGTGACAAATTTATGCACTAGGTTAGGAAACCCTGGTGTATATAGATGAAAGAAATCACACTAACAAGGACTCAATTACCTTACTTAATATTTACCTCTACCTGTAAACCGTTTAAACTGCTGTCACATTTTCAGAATAAAAAACACCAATTTTGACTGATCATTGGTCTGGCAATGAATCTGAATAAAATTGACCTTTCTGATGGTGTTTTATGCAAGGATGAAATACTAATATTTAATATCTTTAAAACGATTAAAATATGCAGGCACCAATCAATTATTTACTAGTGTAAACTAGTAAACAATTTTAAGTTCAGTTACTGGGCAATTTTCTAAAAATATAGATTAAGGTTATACATCAAATTAAAATAATTTGTCTGTAAATTAAACGGTAACTCCTTAGATTTTTGCCCTCACAGTTCTCATGTGAGATACAGGCTTGGTTCACTTACATTTGTTGAATAACAATAAACCTATACAGCGAGTTTATGCGATGGATAACATTTATAAGGTGTGCACTTTTTTTACAAGGTATTTTCATTTATATTCTAATGATTTAGCAGACACTCTTATCCAAAGCAACTTACAGTAACTAGAGGGACATCCCCCTGGAGCAACTTAGGGTTAAGTGCCTTGCACAAGGACACAATGACATTTGGCACATTAGGGAATCTAACTGGCAACCACTTATGGACTCCCTAAACACTGAGCCATCTACTAATATATGCTTCCAATGTACATACTCACCCACAAATGTTCATAGAGTATTGATACATGGCTTAAGCACTGATCTGTGTGTCCCCTGGTGTGTGGATGCCCTTAGACAAAAGAGGAGACCAATTTGAGTGTCTGGTCAGCCATTACATCTAGTGTCTGCATCTACTGTGTCTTGTCTTCAGATTGCAGTGTGCCATGAACTGTACAACACTATTAGGGACTATAAGGATGAACAGGGGAGGATGATATGTGAGCTGTTCATAAGAGCACCCAAGAGACGGTAAAATCAATGGCTTACATAAAATGGGTACAAAATATAGTCTTGATAACTAAGAACATCCACCCCATTCTATTACCTAATCTGTTGTGTATTTTGTGTTAAAGAAATCAACCAGATTACTACCACGTTGTGACCCAGCCCATTGACATGATGAAGATCCAACAGAAGCTGAAGATGGAGGAGTATGATGATGTAGAGCAGATAACTGCTGACTTTCAGCTGTTGTTCAACAATGCAAAGGCATACTATAAGGTTATGTATCATTCCCTGTAATAACACACGCATTCACTGGATTATTTTCATACACTTCACACTGTGCTCCCATCTGCCGCTCTACAACTGTTGTTTCTTACTGTATGAGTAACAATCAAATACACAAAGTATCCTTTAAAATGCCCTGTGTAGTGTCTAAATCCACAAATGAACCAAATGTATTTAATGTCTGTAGCCGGACTCCCCAGAGCACAGAGCAGCCTGTAAACTGTGGGACCTCTACCTACGCACCAAGAATGAGTTTGTGCAACGGGGGGATTATGATGAGGAGGATGAGGAGGGGGACGACACGCCAGACAATCCTGGGGGGTCCATTGAGGATGAGGTAGCACCAGCACTTCCTATGTAGCACAAACATTATTTTCTTAAATGAAAACAGGAAGGCTCCCTCTGTCAAACGTGCAGAAGAGAGAAACCCTCAAAACATATAATGAATAACAAAAAAATGGCGTTTATGACTGTTTCTGTCTTTGAATAACAGAATGCACCCGGCTGCCTGAAGGAAATCCTTGAGCAATTGCTTGATGCGGTGGTAACAATCGTAGAGCCCACAGGGCGTCTAGTCAGTGATCTGTTCCAGAAGCTGCCGTCTAAAGTGGTAAGAGAACTGTTCTGATACTATGTATGTTTTATATTATTATTATTACTATTATACTCTTTATATTTCTTTCCCTGTAGCAATATCCAGACTATTACGCCATAATAAAGGACCCAATAGATTTGAAAATCATTGCCCAGAAGATCCAGGTATGCTACCCAAAAACATGTGACTGCTTGTACTGTAAATGGTTAGAGTAACAGTATATATTATCAATAATAATAAATCACAGGTCGGTTTATTTCCTAGATGAGCCAGTACAGAAGTGTCAGTGCAATGGCAAAAGACATAGATCTCCTGGTGAAGAATGCAAAAATGTACAATGAGCCTGGGTCACAGGTTTTTAAGGTATGCTTTCATTCAGGATTCTTAACCAATTCTGAGTGGACTTCCATGTGTTCATTATTACTCTGTTTTCCTTATGAATTTCAGGATGCAAACACTATCAAAAAGATTTTTGCACAGAGAAAGACAGAAATTGAACATGCTGAACCAATCAAATCCAGCATTCGTATCAAGTAAGCAACACTTTTGAATGACCAGTAAGTACACTGAACAAAAATATAACGCAACACTTTGTTTTTGCCCCCATTTATCATAAGCTGAACTCAAAGATCTAAGCCTTTTTCTATGTACACAAAAGGCCTATTTCTCTCAAATATTGTTCACAAATCTGACTAAATCTCTGTTAGTGAGCACTTCTCCTTTGGCGAGATAATCCATCCACCTCACAGGTGTGGCATATCAAGATGCTGATTAGACAGCATGACTATTGCACAGGTTTGCCTTAGGCTTGCCACAATAAAAGGCCACTCTAAAATGTGTGGATTCAGCACCATGGCCAGCTCCACATCTTAAGGAATCACAAACAATTCAGTAGGATGCGAGCTGGCCGTGGTGCTGAATCCACCTTTTGCAAGATTTACTGTGTGATTTACATAGAAAAAGTCTTAGATCTTTGAGTTCAGCTCATGATAAATGGGGCAAAAAACAAAAGTGTTACGTTTATATTTTAGTTCAGTGTAGATTTTACAAGCAAACAACATGCAACACAATTAATTAAACAGCTCTGTGTGTGTGTGTGTGTGTGTGTGTGTGTGTGTGTGCGTGTGTGTGTGTGTGTATCAGAAACAGAAGGTCAGCCCAGGGAGACCGGCTCTCAGCTATCACCATGGCTCTTCAATATGAAAGTGATGATGATGCTATTCTAGCTGGTATGTCTCAGTGGGCTTTACTTCAACCAGTGTTTCCTTTCCAGCAGTAAAGTCAGTCAGCTAATTATGTGATTTTTACACATTTTGCAATTGGGGTGAAAAGGGGGCGTTTGACAGTTTTTTAGCTAATCACTGCAAATGTCATCAGGCTGAATCTTTTTTTTTTCACATGTTTTTATCAAATTTTATGCAATTTCCTGCTATTTTACACATCTTTCCATTGGACTGAGAGAAACTTTTTAGTTTTAAAACTGATGTCTTGCAATTGAACATATTCCTGTGCCGTCTGAGTGACTCATACTTTGTGAGAAAATTAAATAAACAGTGGTTGTGTGGAATGGCATCTCGCAACTCAACCAGTCCTGGATGGTCCACTAGTAGAGAACCACAACGTGGTCTGTTCCGGTCAGCTAATAACAAATAGTAGCGGCTCCAGTGGGTTTGCCATCACCAACACAGGCCAACTGAGAAGTTGAAAACCTATGCCTGCTCCAACAAATGCTGTTATAATCTAGTTAAAAGCCTAATAACTCAACTATAGGATGAAATGGTTGATGCTGCTACAGTAGGAGGGGGGGGTATTTTGATTATTTTTCATTGATTGGATAGGAGGAGGCACAGGCTAGAGAGACCGATATGTAGGTGGAGACAGAGAGGGAGTGCACAGATAGCAGACAGCCCGGGGCTCAAATCCCCTTCGCCGGAGGCACATGGGGTTCAGAGTCAGGAGCTGGTACTGCTACACCCAACTCTGATTGTCTAATTCAATTGGTATCTGTAAAAAGCACTTTGTGACTGCTGGTGTATTTGAACTGGCCAGGGTCGGTCCACTATGACGAGGGCGAGTCGGAGGCAGAGAGCATGCACCATAGCATGGACATGAGCAACCCCATCTTCCAGCTGTACGAGGCCGTGAGGGGCGGCAGGAACAGCCAAGGCCAGCTCATCTCAGAGCCCTTCCTCCAGCTGCCGTCCAGGAAGGACTACCCGGGCTACTACCACCAGATCAGCCAGCCCATCTCCATGCACGAGATCAGGTACAACAGCCAGTGGAAGAACCCAGGCTGAACAAAGGGCAAATGTTAAAGTAGCTAAAAAAATCTTCAGCTTTTATAATATTTGTTAAATACCGGTAGATGATATACAATTATTTAACCCTGATTGTCCAAATTTACAGATTGTTAGCTGTTTGCAATCAACAAGTCAAACAAAAATTTCCCCAAATTCAACTGAAAATGCAACTGATAATGAATTCTACAGTCTCAACAATATTCAACCCCTTCATGGCAAGCATCTTCAGTACTTTGTAGATCACCCTTTTGCTGTTATGACCTGCTGCAAACAAGATGCATTGCCAGACACCAGCCTCTGGCTGCGTTCCTGAGGAATCTTTGTCCATTCCTCATGAGCAATGGCCTCCAGTTCAGTAATATTCTTGCGTTTGCTTGCTGCAACCGCTTTCTTCAAATCCCACCCGATATTCTCTATGGGGTTCAATTCAGTTGACTGTAATGGCAACTGTAGCATGTTCCAGGACTTTTTCTGCAACCAAGCCTTGGTGGACTTTGAGGTACGCTTGGCATCATTGTCCTGTTGGAAGCTTCAGCTTCCTTGCAGATGGCATGACGTTTCTCCTAGGATTTCCTGATACTTCAATAAATCCATTTTGCCTTCCAAACGCTGCAGGTTTCCTGTGACAGAGGATGCAAAGCAGCAACAGGGCATCACCAAGCCACCACTATGCTTGGCTATGGGCAGTGTTCTTTTCAGCATATGCTTCTTTCTTCTTCTTCTAGACATACCACTGATCCATCGTGCTGAAAAGTTCCAATTTGTTTTCATCGCTTCACAGAACATAATCCCAAAACCTCTGTGGCTTCTTAATATGATATTGAGCATATTGGAGACACCTTTTCTTCTGCTTTTGGGTCAGTTGTGGTGTACGTCTTTTAGTGCTGGCATGGAAACCTTCTGCGTGTAGTATGCGTCGTTGATAGCTTCCTTTTTCTGCCCCACTGTTCACTTAACTTTGAACTTGCACACTACCTTCGCTATCTTTTGTATCCTGTTCCTTGTTTGTAAAGGGCAATTATCTCTTAAATTTTTAGACCATTCTTTTGTCTTAGCCATGTTTAACATGCAATCAAACATGACACTCAACAAACTCCTAGCCAGTTCAGGTGTTTCATGTGTTCTAGGTCAAGCACAACTGGTGCAACTAATGAAGCCCTTGATTAGTTGCATCAGGTGTGCTTGAGACAACACTTGTTTTGCATGTTAGTGTTGTTTTGAGGGATTCCATTCAGGGGGTTGAACAATTGTGAGACTGGAAGAGTCATTTTAAAGTGCATTTTCAGTTGGATTTGGGGAATCCACTTGAAACATTCATTTGTGTTGAGCTATTTCATTTGATTGCAAACAGATGACCGTCTGTATATTTTTACAGTAAAACTGATTTGCAATGGGGTTTGAATCATTTTGATGCAACTGTATGTTTCTTGTGGCATGACATGTACACTATATTGCCAAAAGTATGTGGACACCTGACTGTCACACCCATATGAGCTTGTTGGACATCCCCTTCCAAAACCATGGGCATACATTTGAAGAAGGCTTTCCACAAGAGTTTGGAGGGTGTCTGTGGGAATTTGTGTCCATTCAGCCAAAATAGCATTTGTGAGGTCAGGCACTGATGTTTGAAGAGAAGGCCTGGCTTGCAATGGCTGTACCAGTTCATCCCAAAGGAACAGGAAAAGGCTTTCCAATTGTCTGAAATGTCTTTGTATCCTGTAGCATTAAGATGACTAGAACTAAAGGGGCCTAGCCCAAACCCTGAAAAATTGCAACATATATTTATTCATTACCACACTTCTGTTGTTGATCATCTATCAGCAAGATCATTTCAAATTTGCCAGTACAAATTTCAAACACATGATTCAAACACAAAAAAACATAATTTCTGAACTTTCTCTTAGTTGGGGCTTTTTCTTTTGTGCCAGACAAACACTTCTGAGATCTCCCTTCATCCCTCAGATGGCTTAGTGGTTAGGGATGTTTTCTGAAGGTTGCAGGTTCGATTCTAGACTGCCAAATGTTGTTTTGTTTATTATTATTTTTTATTTATTTAACCTTTATTTAACCAGGTAAGTTGACTAAGAACAATTTCTTATTTACAGCAACGACCTGGGAGCAATTAGGGTAAAGTGTCTTGCCCAGGGACACAACAGCATTTGGCTCAGTTGGGAATCGAACTGGCAACCTTCTGACAACAAGTCTGACTACCTACCCACTGAGCCATCTGCGCCCCAGATGTGTCCTTGGGGAAGGCACTTACCCTAAGTTTCTCCAGGGGATGTCCTTATTATTGTAACTCATTCTGGATAGGAGCGTGTGCTAAATGACTAAAATGGAATGGAAATGTCTTACACAGGAACAAGATGAAGGACAATGAATATGAGAGTGTTGAGCAACTAGATGCAGACCTGACTTTGATGTTTGAGAACGCCAAGCGCTACAATGCCCCACACTCCTCCATCTACAAGCGCGTTCTCAAGCTCCAGCATATTGAACAGGTCGGTGGGGGCATGCTGAATGTTCCAACTCCAGCTCTGCTGTAGACTTGGAGTAGCATCTGTGGGGTTTTTAGAAGGCTGTTAGCTGACTACTGTATCCTATGGTGATTTTTGAGCACATCATTACTGGAGTATAAGCCAAAATAGATAATAATATTTTCAGAATATTCAAAGATCTGATAGGTAATGCATAACCCATGGATTGCAAGTTTGTTTTTCTATCAGAATGGTTTTAGCTCAGCCAAACAAATCTAGTCAACATATCAGTATTTATTGTTTTGGGATTATCCATACTGGCAGGTCTCTTTACATCTACAGATGTCAAACTATTTGGCCAAAACCAATGAAGTGGGAAGGCATTGCCTTTGTGTGAGTGGAGATATGATCATTCAATACAAAGATATTGAGATGTTTATATTTCCTAGCTGAAGAGAAAAGAGTTACTGAGCAGGGAGGTGGACAGTATGGATGGAGACAGCATTCTCTCTTCTACCATGTCTGAAACGGGCAGCACCAAGAGAAAGAGGTACACGTCTCATTTCACCTTCTACACACTAGAAACACGTCTCATTTCACCTTCTACACACTATGCAAACATGTCACATGTCACCTTCTACACACTATAGAATCACGTCTCATGTCACCTTCTACACACTATAGAATCACGTCTCATGTCACCTTCTACACACTATAGAAT
>JACXGM010019985.1:0-18074 GCA_016801145.1 Umbra pygmaea | reverse complement strand
CAGGGCTGTAATATCCAAACAGGGCTGTAATTTCCAACCAGGGCTGTAATTTCCAACCAGGGCTGTAATTTCCAACCAGGGCTGTAATATCCATACAGGGCTGTAATTTCCAACCAGGGCTGTAAAACACGATATATAGAAATGTAGTTACAAATTATAGCAACTTCTTGCATTGCATATTGAATTTGAATTGGTGCACAATGTTGACAGGTGGAAACTTTGGTTTTGTTATTTACACCACAACTGTTGTGTTGCCAATGTTAAGGAATAGCTCTTTGTATTTATTTAATTTTGCCTATATTTTGTATAACTGTTAGCTGTAAGTACATGTTGCTTGTTCTATTTATTGTTTTAAACATAGGCTATCGCCAGTGCACATCCATGGATGAACCATGCAAAATACAAACTGGTACTTTACACAAACATAGCCACATAAGTTGTGTTAACTCACCTTTGACGAAGTGATCAATGCACACAAGGGCATTTTCGATTCCTCTACTCCCGACCGTAGACGTAGGTTTGCAAGCCATTTTTTCCGGCGTTTTTCTGGCATTTTTCCCCCTTACGAACAACAGTCTTTGGTCATTTCATTCATTTTGGCTCCTGCGATGGGTGTGGGGGCGTCCCATCCCTGTGCGTTGAGCCGACCAGATTAACCAGTTGTTTACAGTGCTGACGGTCTTGTGCCAGCTGCTCTGCATCCTCCACAGCAACTCCATGTTGTTGGAGGTCGCCCGCAAGGACGTCAAGCCATCGGGTGCGGGGTCTACCACGTGGTCGTCTCCAGCCTGCAGCTCTCGGATCAAACTGGAGAATGGCTCTTGTCGGGTGGTCAGAAGGCAGACGGAGGACATGGCCAAGCCAGCGGGTGCGACGTTGCGCAACCAGGCAAGATGCTCTGGGCTGGCACGTGCGGGCTCTAAGCATTTGGTTGGAAACCCGCTGGGGCCACCTGATCTTCTCAATGGTCCTGAGGGCCCTGCTATCAAAGCCATCTAATTTTGTAGTCAGTGTCTTATTTAAGGGCCAAGTCTCCGAGCCATACAGCAGGATGGGGAGTACTGCTGAGTTGTAAATCTGGAGCTTCGTCTTGCGTGAGATGGTCTGGTGCCTCCAGAGTGATTTCCTTACAGTCTTTGGTACACGATAAAAACTCCTTGTGGTTTCTCGGTTTGATCGATTTGAGCAACCATAAACGACGCAAAACATAGGCATTTTCAGTTTGTTATAGTGCTTCCTAAATGAAGCAAATCACTTCATGCCCTCCATCTGTATTTCGCGCCATGGCAACGCAGTGACGTGACGTCATGTGCAAACAAGCTATTGGTTGAATATACTGTATTAAAAAATGAAATACAGTCTGGGTGAAGCAGCACATACATAGATCAGACACTAGAGGGCACTGAAAGAACCCTCTGCCACATGCTGAGCCGTGACAGTACCCCCCAAAGGAGAAGCCCCAGCTGCAAAAAACTACAGAGGGGGGGCAGGTGGCACCGGCATGGGGGGACACCATTGGCAGCGGGGGCAGCATGGCAGACACTGGTAGAAAGAGCTATACAGATAACACCATTAGAGGGTGTAGTGCTGCAGGCACTGGCAAAGTGGCCAGCACAACAGGCACAGGTAGAGGGGATTGCACAGCAGGCAATGGTAGAGGCGCTGGCAAAAGCTGAAATGTTTGGGACAAGTAGCAAGTCCTGCAGTGAATTTCCTTCCCAAGGACTGCACCAGATTTGTAAATTGCTATGAGATGTTACCCTACTCTTCCACCAAGGCACCTGCAAGATCCCGGACATTTGTGGGAGGGATGGCCCTAGCCCTCACCATCCGATCCAACAGATCCAAGATGTGCTCAATGGGATTGAGATCCGGGCTCTTCACTGGCCATTGCAGAACATTGACCTACCTGTCTTTCAGGAAATCACACACAGAATGAGTAGTATGGCTGGTGACATTGTAATGCTTGAAGGTCATGTCAGGATGAGCCTGCAGGAAGGGTACCACATGAGGGAGGAGGATGTGTTCCCTGCAATGCACAGCATAGAGATTGCTTGCAATTACAACAATCTCAGTCCAATGATGCTGTGAGATATTGTCCCAGACCATGATGGACACTTCATCTCCATTTTGATCCCACTCCAGAGTACAGGCCTTGGTGCAGTGTTCATTCCTTCAATGATGAATGCGAGTCTGACCATCACCCACGGTGAGACAAGACCACAAATCATCAGTGAAGAGCACTTCTTGCCAGTCCTGTCTGTTCCACGAAGGTGGGTTTGCACCCATAGGCAACATTGTTGCCATTGAAGTCTGGTGAGGACATGTATTACAACATGCCTACAGGCTCTCTGTCCAGCCTCTCTCAGGCTATTGCGTACTGTCTGAGCATTGATGGAAGGATGGTAGATTCCTGGTGTAACTCAGGCAGTTGTTGTTGCCATCCTGTACCTGTCTCGCAGGTGTGATAATCAGATGTACCGATACTGAGCAGGTCTTGTTACACGTGGTCTGCCTCTGTAAGAATGATCAGCTGTCCTTCCTATCTCGCTGTAGTACTGTCTTTGGCAACTTATAGTATATACATTGCAATTTATTGCCCTGGCTACATCTGCAGTCTTCATGCCTCCTTGCAGCATGCCTAAGACCAGTCCACGCAGATGTGCATAGACCCTGGGCATCTTTATTTTGGTGTTTTTCAGAGTCAGTAAAACGGTCTCATTAGTGTCCTTAGTTTTCCTAACTGTGACCTTAAAGTGGAAATTATATCATTTGTCTATGTTCCTAAATCGTTTGAAGGACTTATTTGATGTTCTGGCTCATCAGACAACTCCCTCACTCAGGAAGAAAAGGGTAGAGCTAGCGTGAGTGGAGACAAAGGGTCTGTGCAGAAGAATGCATTTGAATTTAACTTTGTGAAATAGCCATCCTTTGCATGAAAAACTTAGCATGGCTCCGCCCTCCTACGTACTTCATTTTCCTTCAGCATTTCATCTGGGTTTGCACCATATTTCCTGGTTTTCTCAGAACATTTTTTTACTGGTCCAATCAGCGAACAGAGGGAGTGGCTGAGAACGATGAGGTTGATGTCCTACGCTAGTTTGAGTTTAGTACGTCACAACCAATCATTAGCGATTGGTTATGGCAGATCCAGAGTGGCTCAGAGCAGATCCAATAGTTTTAAACTTCAACAGAGTACCCGCCTTCAAGGAAGTTAATGCTTGTCAATGGAGAGTGGCCAGACTCTGGTAGAGTCAGAGTCTGGTAGGACCAGGCTATAAAAACGAATGTTCTTTCACAAATAAAAACCCCAGTGAGAGAGTTGACTGATGAGGGAGACCATCAAATGAGTACTTCAAACAATTTATGAACATAAACAAATTATATAAATGTTGTTGGTGTTCCCCTTTAATTGCCTAATGTAAGCTGTTGGTATCTTAAAGGAACATGCCAGACACCTAACCACACCAAAATTGTTGTGCCGGACATGACAGTCAATAAAAACACCTCAATGTGTTTTGCAATTCCAAACTCAATGTAAATTTCCAAATTATACATTTGGTGACGTTTTTTACATTCACTGAGTATTTTGTTCCTTGTGTTTTTCGCCTAGTTTGCACAACTTTCATGTGGTTTTTCCTAGTGTTTGTTTTGGCTTCGCATGAGTTCTCTCTGTTTCGGTTCTTTACCTGCTTTCATTTATTAATAATCCATTGAATACGCTCCTGCCTCCTACCTGAAACCCGAACTGAATGACCAAACCATATAACAAGGAGTCAGTGTATTATAGGGACGGCCGCTGTTAATTGGAGACGAAGCCTGCCCAAGTTCAAGCCCAGCCCGTTGTTGTCCGGCCCCTTGTAGTCCGGCCCATTCTAGCCTGACCTGTTCTACTCCAACTTGTTGTAGCCCAGCCTATTGTAGCCCAGTCTTTCCAAATAATGGCCCAGCCAGCCATAGCCCAGCCTGTAATAGCCCAACCAATCCTGGCCCAGCCTGTCCAAGCCCTGGCTGCCCAGATCCAAATCCAGCCTCCCGTCGCTGATGACGCCCCTTTATCCTGTGCCGGTGGCATCGCCCCTCTGCCTGTCCCAAAAGCAGCATAGAGCTCTGTATTGCACTGCTGGTTTGCTTCTAAAGCTAAGCAGGGTTGGGCCTGGTTAATCCCTGGATGGGAGACCAGTGCTGCTGGAAGTGGTGTTGGAGGGCCAGTAGGGGGCACTCTTCCCTCTGGTCTAATGATCTTTAACAATGCCCCAGGGTGTCCTGACTCTTTGTGATCATTAAAAATCCCATGGCACTTATTGTAAGAGTAGGGGTGCTAACCCCAGTGTCATGGCCAAATTCCCAACCAGGCCTCTCACTTCAAATCATGACCATCTAATAATCCCCCTTCTTCCTAATTGGCATATATAACTACTCACCTCTCCACCTGATAGCTGATGTGTGGTAAGCATTCTGGTGCAAAATGTCTGCCGTGCATCACCCAAGTGGGTGCTACACATTGGTGGTGGTTGAGGTGGGCTTTCCCCCTAACTGTGTAAAGTGCTTTGAGTTCCTTGGAAGAAAAGCGCTATATAAGTTGAGTGCATTATTATTATTATTAAAAGCCCCACCCCCTGTGCCTGTTTTTTACTGCTCCCATCACTGTCATCTGGGTTGGGCTTCTGAAAAGGGGCTTTGTGTGGCTTTGAGTTGCACATTGGGTGGTTACTGTCATGGTTCCGCATCCATGCCATCTTATCCATCTCTCCTGGACATTAGATTAATTCCCTCTTCTTTGTGTTGTTAGTAGTCAGTACAACCATTTAACTACTGCTGTTTCACTTGTTGCCTGTTTAGTCATTATTTGATATCATTGAGCTGCTTTCACAAGTCCCTACTTAAAAAGAAAATGATCAGGTAAAGAGTTTATATTTTACCAGTGACCATGATTGATATTATCTTTACTTTTTCTATTTGTTTTATAGGTCACTGTTAAGATATGAACTCCCTTTACCTGATCATTTTGGTCTTAAGTACACTGTAAAAAATGTCTGTAGATTTTACGGTGAAGACTGTCAGACCACGACAGTAAATGGCTGTGAACTCAAAATAGGTTGAATACAGTTTCTGTAACAGTGAAATACCGTAAATATTTTTATCAGCCAAAACATTAGTTTTTTCATCTCTTTTCTGTTAAAAATACATCACTACACTGTTAAATATATCTTTGCACTGTGTTTATAATGGAAAAATGTTGTAAAATATTGTTGTAAGATTTCCCAGAATGCTTTGCTGCACATTTGTTTTAATATATTTTGTGCTTCAAGCATTCATGCATTGATCACTTTAACAATCTTTACTTTTCAAACATATTAAAATATCGAAGTCGTAATCTTTATTTTAACTATTACTGAGATGTGTGTTCCGTCAATGTAGTTTAGCTAGTCTTTGTCAATTAATGAGTGATTCGCTATTGCAGTTCTTTTGAATGCAGGTTGTGGGTGATAAAATACTATAACTGTTGGATATCCTTTCAGTGAGATTCTGATTAGTACACAATATATATGTGGATCATTATGGTATTTAAATTGGAATAAAGTTACATAAAAGTTGTATTTTATGTCACAGATTGTTACATTGAAAATAAAGCAGTGTCTTATTTAATGGTAAAAATGTGTATTTTTTAAATAAAATACTGAATTTAATACAGAACTTTTCTATACAGTACTAATATCCTCTTACCGTAATAGTGGAAAATGTTCTACTGGCAACCACAGCTAATGTTTTATTTTCCGGTAAAACAACTGTATTTTTTTTATAGTGTAGGGAATTCCTAAAAATTGTGAACTCAAGATTAAGTCAGGAAAGTATTTGTACTCAGTACTTCTTCCACCACAGATACATTGAATTTTCGCCTGCCTCCTACCTGAAATCCTGACACCCTCCCAATTTCAAATTAGCAATTACAGCATTGTTTCATCACAAACTTCCCAGCACATGCACATTCTCCCATGCACATCTTAGGTTTTTCTGCCTTTTAATACTGCTTGTTTAACCAGGAAGTACTCACTGGCTTGCATGCACTGAGAAGGGATTAACCAACATCCACAATTGCCCTTCTTGACTTCCTACCCATCACAGGAGTCACTAGACTGCAACAAGACTCAGACTCAGGCACCAACTCCAAAGTCATAGTCAATTAATTAACCATAAAACAATATGTGTAGCAAAGATATTTCTCTTTATTGTGCAATCAGTAGATACTGTGACTGTATAAAGGTTCAGAATTCATGTCAATCATCAAAGCATAGTAGGAAAATGTAGTATATGCATGGCACATTGTAACCTAAACAGTGTTTAACTGAGATAAGTGGGTTGGAACAAGAATAGCTCATGGCTGGTATTAAGACCATGTATGAGTATTGGAAACATCTAGTTTCTTTTATTCTCTATAACTATTTGTGCTGTTGTATTATAACCTACCGTACACAAAAACTAATAAAAATGTTTGCAAAACAAAGTAGCTTAGCAATTCATCTGTGGAACTCAAGGGCAAAAGTTCTTTAATTGACTCAAACCTGGGAAAACAGATACAGTAATTGTAACACTTTATTTTGAGAGTCCAAAAAGTGTATCTGTAGATGCTCCACAGATTATCTGCAGACTATCAACCACATATTAACAAACTATCTACTAACCCTAACCCTAATTCTAACCTTAACCCTTCCCTAAATGTTAAGCCTAACCTTAACCATTACCCTAAAACATATTTTAAACTTAACCCTACCCTTAAACTACAATTTTAGTTGATTATCAACAGTTTGTTGATAGTTTGTTGATTGTCATATCATCAACAAACTATCTGTAGACCACCTATAGATGGAATTTCAGACTCTCCAAATAAAGTGTAACCCAGTAATTACATAAAGGGTAAAAAAATGTTTGACACTCGAGGACCAAAGTCGAATAGCCCTAGAACTTCAAATGGGTCTCAATAGTACAAAATTAATGGTATTGGGGAAAATAAGTATTAACAATAAAAAACAATAAGAAACATGTAATAAAAAATTAATAAAAAAAATATAACCTTCAGGCATCAGGACCCAGATTATACTACACACAGGTCCTCTGATCAGGGACTGATTAGGATCTGTGACACCAGGTTATCCCTGGTTATACTTCCAGGGGCAGCAGTGTGGCCTGTTGGTTAGTGTCTCTGACCTGAACTTCGCTAGTCAAATACCTAACCCAGAAACAGTAATGGGTTTTAGTAATGTTTTTGATTTTGTTTGATTGGTGTTGGTGATGGAATGAGATGATTTAGCATAGGGCTGAAGCACATCTCTGATGTCCATGGCCTGGAAGATTCCTGGACAGGAGGATCCATAGATAGCAGCATATCACAGAATTGAGAAAACAGGATACTTTTATTACCTCAACATTGATTCTGCAAGTCACTGTCAGATTTATTCTAGTCAATAACAAATGGAGTTCAGTAGTGTCACAGTGATAAAGGTTTAGAATTGCCAATGAGTATGAATAGATTTCATTTGAAGAATATCAGGATGAACCATAGCTACTGTGCAACTAAATACAGAGATACAGTCCTATGCAAAAGTTTAGGCACCCCTGACAATTTCCATGATTTTCATTTATAAATAATTGAGTGTTTGGATCAGCAAGTTTATTTTGATCTATCAAATAACTGAAGGACACAGTAATATTTTGGTAGTGAAATGAGGTTCATTGGATTAAAAGAAAATGTGCAATATCCATCAAAATGAAATTAGACAGGTGCATAAATTCGGGCACCCTTTTCATTTTGTGGATTTGAATACCTGTAACTACCTAGTACTGATTAATTGGAACACACAATTGGTTTGGTGAGCTCATTAAGCCTTGAACTTCATAGACAGGTGCATCCAATCATGAGAAAAGGTATTTAAGGTGGCCAATTGCAAGTTGTTGTTCCCTTTGACTGTCCTCTGAAAAGTGGCAACATGGGGGCCTCAAAACAACTCTCAAATGGCCGGAAAACCAAGATTGTTCAACATTATGGTTTAGGGGAAGGCTACAAAAAGCTATTGCAGAGATTTAAGCTGTCAGTGTCCACTGTGAGGAACATAGTGAGGAAATGGAAGACTACAGGAACAGTTCTTGTTAAGGCCAGAAGTGGCAGGCCAAGTAAAATATCGGAGAGGCAAAGGCAAAAGATGGTGAATGGTCAAAAACAGCCTACAGACCACCTCCAAATACCTACAACATCATCTTGCTGCAGATGGTGTCACTGTGGATCGTTCAAGAAATTGAGCGCACTTTGCACAAGGAGAAGCTGTACGGATGGTGAGAATGGTCAAAAACAGCCGACAGACCACCTCCAAATACCTACAACATCATCTTGCTGCAGATGGTGTCACTGTGCATCGTTCAACAAATTGAGCGCACTTTGCACAAGGAGAACCTGTACAGGAGAGTGATGCGGAAGAAGCCTTTTCTGCACACACGCCACAAACAGAGTGACTGCAAACGCACATTTGGACAAGCCAGCTTCATTTTGGAAGAAGGTGATGTGGACTGATGAAACAAGTATGGAGATATTTGGTCATAACAAGGGGTGTTGTGCATGGCGGCAAAAGAACACAGCATTTTTAAAGAAAAACACTTGCTACCTACAGTTAAATTTGGTGGAGGTTCCATCATGCTGTGGGGCTGTGTGGCCAGTGCCGGTACTGAGAATCTTGTTAAAGTTGAGGGTCACATGGATTCCACTCAATATCAGCAAGTACTTGAGAATAATGTAGAGGAATCAGGGTAACACTTTATTTGGATAGTCAATCTGTACAGACTATTAAAAGTGATCTAAAGACTATCAATAACGGTCAACAGACTATCAATAACGATTCAATTAACCATCTACTTAACCTAACCCTAACCTAAACCCCATCCTATCTCTAAACTTAACATTTTCCCTTACTCTTCAGCTAACTCAAATTCTAATAAAAACCCTAAACTTAACCTAACCTTTAATGGGTTGTTATAGTATAAATATCTGTAGATGATCTACAGATACTCATTTTGACTATCCAAATAAAGTGAAACTGTCAGGGGTGCCTAAACTTTTGCATATGACTATGTGCTTGCAAGGTAGAGAAAAATGAATAATTGATTGCCTGCTTACTTAAAACTAACCTGCAGCAGGTGAAAGGAGAAAAGCTGTTAAGTTAGTGATATACTGTTGAATGTCCTTGTCCTTAATAGTCTGGGTGAGTTACACTGTTTTATTATCCTCTGTTATAGTTAAAGTTTCACAATGACAATCTCTTGGTCTAGAGCATGGGTATGAAAAGTCTCAAATCAACAGTTTATAATTTACAATGCTCTAAAACAACTGGAATATTCTTTTCTGTTATGTCTATATTTATATTTATTTGCCTTATAGCCTCGTTATGAAAAAGTTCAGTATAGGTTGTCTTGGCCAAATACGCTGTATCATCTTCATGGATAATACAACAAAGATGCTAATGTCTAATGCACAACCAATAAAAATGCAAACCAGGTTTGATAAAACTTGTAACAACAATTGACAATACAGGCCTTTTTCGCCTGAAAGACACTTAACTACTTCAAAGAATTATGTCTGGACTCCTCGAAGCTCAAGGATAGAGTCACTGTTCCACTCTCAAAGCTCACTCTTGGTTTATGGATTCTCCGAGTTGATGGGGAGTCAGGGTCGTTGCCATTTGTCTTCAGGCTGATGGATGACGAGGGAGTTGAGTTACCAGATCCCCCGGCACTGCTGGATCTCTTCCTGGAAGCGTTGCTTTGTCTCAGGGTAGCCTTGGCCGCCACTTTGAATGCATGAGCCGCTGTGCTGCAGCGAACCTCCTCTATCGTATTCCTGCATGGTTTAAAGAGGATGATGTAGACCTTATTGAAAAAGATGCAGGCCAGCAGTCCAAAACTTGAGGCTAGAATAGCGATGACCTCCACGGCTGACACAAACTTCCCGTAAGTACTGAAGTAAGCAGGAATGAAGGAGATCCATACAATGAAGAAGATGAGCATACTGAAGGTTATAAACTTAGCTTCTGTGAAGTTCTCTGGCAGTTTGCGTGATTTAAATGCAAAGAAAAAGCAAATGGCTGCCAGCAGGCATGTATATCCAATCAGGAAGCCGAGCGCCATCATGGAGCCCTCGTTGCAGGTTATAAAAATGATCTCATCAATGTCATGGTTCCTGTAGCTCGCCGGAGGAGCATTGTACAGCCAGACCACACATATCATCACTTGGACAAATGTGAACAGGAACACCAACAGGAATTGCAGGTTTAGCCCCCACCATTTACGATGGAGACTGGTAGGAATCTTGGCTTCAAATACCAGAAGAACCCTATTGGTTTTGACCAGGATGCAGGAAATGCACAAAACAAAACTGATCCCGAAAGCTGGTTGTCGTAGACGGCAGGTCCAGTCCTGGGGTTCACCGATGAAGATGAGGGAGCTGGAGAAGCAGCAGATGAGGGAGAAGAGGAGGAGGTAGGAAAGCTCTCTGTTTGTGGCTTTAACAATTGGAGTGTTGCGAAACCTGATGAACACCCCCATCACAAATGCTGTCAAAAATACCCCCAAAACTGAGAATAATGCCAAGGCAATCCCAAAGGGCTCTGTCCAAGACAGAAACTCAATGTCCTTTAGGAAACAGGATGTGTGGTTCTCATTGGACCACGAGTCATTGGGGCACTTAGTACAAACGCTGGCATCTGCAGGAAGAGGGAAATAGTGTTTGGATTTAAAATGAAAGAACAAAATACATGAAAGGGCAGTAGGTTAGATATGGGTTGATTCGTCCTCAGGTCTTACCTTTGTGATCACTGTACTCTCCCTCAGAGCATTGTGTGCATTCAAAACAACATGTGGGCATGCTCTCAATAATACCCTTCCTGGTTCCTGGTTCACAGTCTTCACTACAGTTAGAGAACGGCACCTAATCAAACAAGAGTAAAACAGTGTGTCATATGAGTCTGGCTACACAACCAATACAATGACACATTTTAGGAAGACTGTAGAACTTGTCGGCACTGTTTGGAGCAACAAACCTCTGTATTATATCCATTCCACAGAATCTTTGTGTTGTCAATAAAAAGTTGTACTCCTCTTTTGGCTCGCATGTGGTAGAACCCGACCTCTTCAAACACAACGGAGCCATCCTCAGGAGAACGGTGCCAGTTGATTATGGTGTAGCTTCCAGACAGATCAGCATTTTCGTCAAAGTGCACTTTTTCCTTCATGCTGTTTGAAAAGTTTAAATGTCTGAGCTGCTTGAGAACCTGTAATACAGAAGAAGCAGGTATCGGGCAGTATATATACATACATAATGATGTTGATCGATTGAAATCTGGGAGCAATTAAATGCATTGTAAATGTCAAATTAAGTGCATTGCAAATGTCAACGTTATTCATTAAACTGAATTCATTAGATGTTTCACACTTTATAATGCTGCATTATACCTGCCATGCTTCTATTTTCTTTAAATCTGCACAAGAGTTGTTTGCAAAAAGTCCCCATCCAGGGGTACATGTGAGAATGTCCTGCAGGGCCTGTGCAATGGAGTATACGGCAACATAAACGTTGTAGGAAATACGAAGATGAGTGTAATCCAGGTACGGTGTCTCTGCACCCATGATGTCCTCTTCTCCAGTACACAGTGGTCTAAAACTGGTGCTCCCATTCTCGCTGCCTCTGAGCCTATGACTGGCTTCCAGATAGCAGTTAAAGGTCTCTTCCCAAAACTCCCAGACAAACTCATTGTGGCTGGATTTTTTTGGTGTGACCTCTCGTAAGAAGTCCCTGAAGCCCGGTATTTCACCTCCTCGTAGAGCAAAGCCAATTGTCCCAGCTACAACATCAAGGTACTCGGGTTTGGCAATGAGGGAAGACGTTGCCCAGGCCTCACTAGCTAACCAGATGCGGTCGGTGATGTTTCGTCTGACCATCTCTTTAATAAGTGGTTCAACATCAGGCCCACTGGCAAAAACGACTATTACTTTAGCTGAGGAGTTCTCAATACGGTCTACCAATCCTTGGATTTGCCATTCCTCAAAGTACTGAGATATTAGCTCATTCAGATGGATACAAATGTCTCGCTCTTCCATCTCTTTTTCAAACTTTTCAATGCCGGGCCGTCCATACTCATCGTCAGATGCAACAGCAATAACCCAGTTCCACTGGAAGTAGTGGATAATATCTGCCATGGCAGTGGCCTGGTGCTCATCTGTGGGAATGGTCCTCATGAAGGATTTGAATTGGTTCTTGTTGCTCAGTAGACGACTGGAAGAGGCATAACTGATCTGCAGGAACAAATGGGGTAAAACAATATGTCTTGATAAAAATACACACAAATCTTTTAATATTTAAAGGTGCTATGTGTAGAATTTGAGCCATAACAACGGAACTACTTTCTCTTTCCTTCCACACGTGAGCTGACTAAAGTCTTTCGTGTTGACGAGCAGTTGGATAAGGATGGAGGAACCATGTGAGCCCCCTTTACCATCCTACACATGTCCAAGGAGATACAGAACTGCCAACAAGGCAGTTATATACACTGCACAGTGTAGGGAATCATTGTCCCATCTAAATTGCTTCCTCTGATTTTGAAAATATTACAAAGTAAATGTGTGAAAATAAAGCTTTTGGAAGCTGGTCACTGACAGAGAAGGTAGTGCTGTTTTCACTCTACAAAATGTACATTCAAAGAATGAAATGGAATTATGGAAGGACATTAGATTATAGTTCACCTGTGGAATATAGAAGAGGCCCAAGAGATTGGCAACAGCTGTAGATACTGCTGACCCAGATGCCCCCACCACTGCTATTGTTGATGGAATGTGATCTGTGCAGTTACAAAATTCGTCCAAATTCAGAGAGTCAATCTTATTCTGTGCTACGAAACTAAGGGTAGCCTCCAGGGCCTTGGACACGGTGTTACAGGTGTCAAAGATCCTGTAGCCCAGTGTAATGTTGGGCAGGAGAGTACTGCTGTTGTTGATTTCCTCTATAGCAAAAATCATTGCCTGCAGCCAACGGAATCCACGGAAATTGTACCTGTAAGGGCATAGTCACATGTTATGCATTCAGTCATATGTGGGGCACAATTGCATTACATGTAGTTAGTTCAAGGAAACATGTATCCTTAATGGCACATTTAGACCTTACCTAACACACTCAGTGGATTCTGGCCGTGCTGCTAGGTCTTGGTCTTTGGAGGCAACACCAAAATGCATTGGAAACAGCCCACCGAGGAGAATATCCCCCGTCTTCTGTGCTCTCTGATGGGGCCCATATGTGGAAATGACACAGCTGGAACCCAAAAGCACCATGTAGTACAAGTAAAATCTCATCATTTATCTCTCATGAGGGACTGTTCCTCTCATCAGACTCCAGAGTTAACCTCAGTCTTGTCCCCGCCAGTGGCTCTGTCTTGGGCCTTGTTGTTTCCCACTCATGTTTTTCTTGCTCTGATGAACAGCCGTTGGAGAAGTCCATTAACGAGAACTGGAAGCGTGTATCAGCTTACTTTGACCAATCAATTGTTTACCTCAGTCAAACCTGAAAGCAAAATAAATGTTTTAATGGAAGGTAAGGAAATATGATATCTACATTTGTTGACCCCAACAGAAGAGGAAAACAGTTCCTGTGCTCCTTACTGTGGCCCTTTCCCTCTGGTTCAGTATGAGTGACAGGCTCTGAGCGCTGTTCCACTCCACTGCACTTCCTTCCTGCCAAGGCTCAGTGCAATGATGTGGTCACTCAGTGTACCCTGTCGCCATGGAGAGGGGTGATAACGGTCCGGCTACTTTTGGCTAATTATCTTGGAAAAATGCTAGGGCAGGACTGTGCTATTGAGCAAATAACTGCTAGACACTCTGGAAAAATATACCATACAGATTAGGCAGATTTCGGCATGCATTGTCTTTACCAGCCATATCTTCACATTTTGTTCCAAATGTCCAAAGAAATTAACTGAACATAGTGGTATGAAAATCTGATATTTTAAAAATGTTGTTACAGTGACAATCAATTTATCACTGAAACCTGGGGAAGTTTGATAACAAGACTATCAAAATATAATAATTATGTGGCTTAAATTTCTCTGAAACATTTAAATACATCTTAAATTAAAGAATATCTCTTCCAGGAAGATCTTAGCTTTATTTCCATTGCATGGAAAAATAGATACAAAACATCTGAAAATATTTAACGTAGGTGCAAAAACATGTCAATATTTTTGTTGATGCTCTTCTACATTTCCAGTAAACAGACAATAAAAACATACCTTGATATTGCTTGACTTCCGACAAACCAAAGGAAATTACACTGTTTAAGTACAAAAAGAATAGTGCCTTTGGAACAGAGACCCTCTGCTACAATTCCGGTTACTGGAATTAATTCATGTCAGAGTGGTTTCACAAAACCCCACTCCTCTGTACCAGGTCAAACATTAACTAGGGAAGGGCAGTCCATCCGTTTGACTATAGGCAAATGGTCAAACTTAAAAAAATGTGTTGTAGACCACTAATTTTGCTGTAAAGGTATTTCCCGCATCTTACTGCTATACACATTTGCATTGTACAGCTGATAGGTTTGCATTTAATTCTGCATCACAAAGCCCACAATTCTCCAATTTGATAGCAGGGAAATGGTGATACATTCTTTTCACAATCGTTTACAGAAGTTTGGGATTACCAACTGCAATCCCAAGATCAGAGAAGAAAATACAACCAAAATCCCTTTTATTTGTAAGCCACAGAACATGCATTTCTTTTCAAATAAACAGAGTGTCTCCAGCTTGCATCACCACATGTTCTTTTTAAATAAGGTATTGAAATACATGTAAAAAGAAACATACAGTAAATGGCAGTACAAAAAAATATGAATTAGAATTATCCATCACTATAGGAGACTTGAAAAATAAGTACACATTTTTACACCACAAACTTGTTCTTTGTTATGGAATTGCTCTTGGTGGCTGTATCTGCATGAGCTTGATATCCAATGATCAGTTTCTGTGGTAGGCCTAGTCCTTCCTTGTACTTCCGTCTGAAAGAATAAATCGTTAATATAACCAATTACCTGCTTAAACATGAAGACAGCATTGAAAATAATTCCATGCCTTTAAATCTCGGAACACACAAATCTAGCCTATAACTGTGCTGGTGCCAGTGTTAACATGGGAGCAATGGATTGCATCATTAAGTCTTTCCTGACTCTAATGGTTTTCTATTTTCCATTAGGTTGCTAAGCAGATGTCCTCATCCAGAACCATTATAGTTTATAACATGCTGGCAAATCAAACACAGTTTCTGTGGGATCAGGTGCAAGCCTGGATATTTACAACAAAACACTCCCAGCACATTGCCTATCGAGATCAAATGTAGGCTCTTTGAATTATGATCCCATAAGTTTATAATGCTACATAAAAAAAAGAACTTTTTGATTCAGTTCCTGAATAAATCTGGCGTTACCCAATATAGGTGACAGCTTCTCCATTCTCTGTATTCATGGTCCAAATCGCAATTTTGTCACCTTTGGCTCGAACATTGATGACAGCCCCACAAACATCTCTGCTATAGGATCCAAAGGCCTCTCCAATGAGGCATAGTAGCTGGTAAAAACAAATGATACACTATAAAAATTACTCATCCTATATAAATTACAAATAATTCACATTAACTTCCAAGGAATAAAAATTGACAAAGCCTAATTATAGTTGCTTTTAATTAACCTTTCTGACACAATAATATTAAAGTTCTGTAATTATGCAAAACTGTAGAGTTAGGCATTCGTGCCCGAGTTTGGTGTAGCGGTCTGAGCTCCCGACCACAGGCGCTCGACCGCTTTCTGTGCCCTTCCTCGGTCTCCCCCAACACACTGTCTCACTAGCCTGTTTCCTACTGTTCTGTCATTAAGAAAAAACACCAACAAAACAAAAACAAGCAAACATTTATACACATGCATGTATACATGCATCTATAAAATAGCTGGATTTGGCAGAGTGTACTGGTGACAGACCGTCTCCTTCCAGAAGCGGTCGAGTTCAGTGTGTCTCTGCTGCTTTGAGAGTGTAATCAGCCAGCGTCCTCCACACTTGTTACTCTGGTCTTCCCACATTGGCTCAATGCCATCCTAAGGGAAGTGAGTTTCTTTAGTTAAACAGAAAAGACAATGGCAAGTTGAAATTCAAAATTTAAGAAGCATTCAGTGAACATCACCTTAAACACAGAATAGTCACAACCAGATGAAAGCTTGCTTGCCAGCTGAATATTGTTGTACAATCTATGAAACCAAATGACATTGTGAATTTAGAGAGTATAATCGGTGATATTTTGTAATATATGAACCTCATCTAAAGCTGCAATTGGAACACATTTGATATTTTAACACACACAATAGGTAAAAAAAACATGTTCCTCAATTAAGGGAAAAGGAAAACTTACGCCCAGAAATCTTCCACTGTATCAAACTTTGTAATGAGCCTCAGATTATCCTGCCACATTTTGCTCTTATCGTTCTTGTAGAACCAAAGAGCCCATCTGAATGTCAAGAGATATATTGGAAAAACCTAGTTATGGTAGCCATATTGCAAACCAACAATGCTATTCACTAAAAACATAAACAAGTAATTTCCATGTACCAGCAATCACTTAAATCTTGGAAGCTCACCTGTTTTGTAAGGGGTGTTTCACATGTGTTAGAACAACATATGGCACTTTGTTATCAAGCCTCTTTTTGTCACCATCACTCTTTGTAATGGCTCTTTTGTCATGCTAAATGTGTTACAAAAATATAATAACAGAATTACAAACAATTTACAGATTAGTTCAAACAGGAAAGTATTTAAACTAAACTGTTTACATCAAATGCCTTAATAGATTTTTCCCCCACTACTAAAAAAAAACCTCACCAAGCGAACTGCGACACACGCCATAATGAACGTAATTAGTTTTACAAAGCAGGTGTGGCACTTGAGGTGTAGAGATAATTAAAAAACGGTTTCCTTCCGGTCTAGTCTGAAAAATATGGATTTAAATTACACCCATGTACTTCCAGCATTAACCACAAGGTGCCGGTGTACACAACATAGTTTTGAAGACTTCAACAGTCAGATGACCATACAATTCGAAAATCAAAGGATTCTGTTAGGCACTAAGCATTTCAATTGGTTTCTATTTTTATTTCAGTCCGAGAAAATGTACTGTAAAAATTAGCCCACCATATTATCACAGATTAAGTGGATGCAGATTAAAAAAAAACGTAGTAAGCAGTTTTTTAATTATTTTTAATAAAAAAAATGTTTAATGGTATGTATGGATTGCATTGAGGAAATGTCCAATATATTAAGTATTTAAAATGATTCCCCGTGATTAACAAGACTGGGAACAACTGTAGAAACCACTAATTATGACTTCACATGGAAGGAGATTTCTAATACATGACCCTTTAAAGTCCCGTTTAAACCTGCACAATGTTTTAGGACTAGTAAATGTTAGGAACTAGCAATATTGGATCCAGGGGTTGAAAACATAAACTTAAATAATTCAAAATACAGACAACAGCAGAATAGCAAAATCGACATTTCACAATATCCAACTAGCGACCTCAACATATGCATATAATGGAAAAAATAATAATGTTTTTTTTGTTGTATTGTCTCTGTATTATTCCTGTGTTGATTAAAAAAGATATAAATAAATAATATTTTAAAAATCTATGTAACATTTGGGCCGACAGGAAAAATGAATGGAACATTGCATAGGTCAGCTTTAAAGTATAATAGCCTATATTATGGTCAGATGTTGCATTCATAATTGATAAGAATTCAAGGATGCTCCTTCTTAGGAAAATATATGTAACATTATCTTTAACATTGCAAGTCAACTGTAACAGTTCTGGATTGTTCATATGTGTTTTGCCATGAATGTGATATTTCATATGTTTTGCATATGAATCTACCATGAACACATCCTATAAACATATTAATCTACCATGAACACATCCCATAAACATATTAATCTACCATGAACACATCCTA